>JAODAL010025417.1:0-58684 GCA_025379985.1 Phyllomedusa bahiana
CATCCATTGGTTCTGTTTTATTTGGGGCCCATACAAGAAAATTTTTTTAAATTGTTTTACCCAATGTATATCTACCCCAAAATTTTACCCACATGCTCATTTCCTGTATCTATATCTTCCTGCAGTGTTGGCTTGAGACATGATTTTACATAAAAACATACATCTCCCCACTTCCATTTTTTATGATGTCTTCTAAATAAACTGTAACCCTGTAAGTTAACCGCCCAGTCATAGGTTTCATCCAGCCATGTCTCAGTTATTCCTACTATGTCATATTTTTCTTCTGCAATAAATAATTCTAATTGATTTATTTTGTTGGTGAGACTCCTGACATTGCTCAGAATGCAATTTAGAGGTTTTTGGTTTTCATTATTTTAACCCTGTCCTTATTAACTATTACTACCCTCCTCCACTCTATCCCATGATTTTTGCTAAGTCCCATCTCTCTATCTTCATTATCTTTCTTGCTATAAGTGTAGTTGTCCTCCCTACAGTCCCTATTTTAAAAACTCCTCCAACTTCCTGGCCCCCATACAGCTGCACCCTCCCATTTAGATGCAGCCCATCCCTAGCATAGAGTCTGTAGCCAAGACAGAAGTCAGCCCAGTTCTCCAAAAAAACTCTTTCCTACACCAATTGTTGAGCCACTTATTCACCTCTCTAATCTCCCGATGCCTCTCTGGTGTGTCCCGTTATCAGGTAGTATTTCTTAAAATACTCGCTTGGAGGTCCTTGCCTTGAGCTTTTGGCCTAAGTCCCTGAAATAATTTTTAAAGATACTTCACCTACCTCTAACTTTGCCATTGGTGCCAATGTGTACCATGACAGCTGGGTTCTCAACAGCCCCACGCAGTAATCTGTCAACCTTATCCACAATATGTCGAACTCAGGCCCCAGGTAAACAACATACTGTTCGATAACCCCAGTCTTTGTGACAGATTGCCCTGTCTGTTCCCCTAATAATGGAGTGTCCAACTATCAGCACCTTTCTAGCCTGCCCTGCACTCCTATTCCCCATCTTACTGAAGCAGACAGGGCTAGTATCTTGCTGCAGAAGTGCTATTTCTGAACTGACATTCCATCATCCGACAATCTTGCAAATTTGTTTGGGTGTACCAGATAAGGGATATCCTCCCTGACACTTTTTCCTATACCCTTTTTTCTGACTGTTCTTAGGGAACTGAAATTACCTTTCAGTGTTGCTCCAGATCTTGTGTTTTTTCCAGTCCTGGCATCATCTAAACAGGCACCATAAAATATGATGGCATATCACTAGGTTATGCCTTAAAAGTCTGATAGGTGCAGATCCCATCTCTGGGACTCTCATCTATCAGATTTTGATGGTATATTCTGGTGATATGTAATCAAACTCTTTGGTGGGAACACTCATTTCAGGTGCAATGCTCAATATCACTTCTAGATTCCTTAGATTATACCTATGTTTTGGAACCATATGTGATATCAGATGTCATACACAATTTATGATGTCACTTCTACTTTCTGTAATGTAGAAGTTACCTTAGAAAATTATAAAAGTTATGCAATGGCAGAAGTGACTTAAGGCCTGGAGCAATACCGGAAGCGATAATTAAGAAATTGTAACCCTAACTTAGGTTATGGTTAAGGTTATAGTTATTGTTACAGATGGAGACTCACTTTTTAAAAAATTTCAGTTGAACCAGTGTTAAACCAAACAGGGCCCTATTGAATATTTGAGGAACACTAGAGCAATGGTTTGTACTATCATCGATTTATATACTAGAGATGCCAGTATGCTGGCGT
This sequence comes from Phyllomedusa bahiana, assembly GCA_025379985.1. Lineage (NCBI taxonomy): Eukaryota > Metazoa > Chordata > Amphibia > Anura > Hylidae > Phyllomedusa > Phyllomedusa bahiana. The sequence continues at coordinate 1,783 of JAODAL010025417.1, forward strand.
ACTTTGCAGCAAAAAGCTGTCGTAGCCTTGTTCTATAGATGTATGAACAGTCGCACTCCGAACTTTGGCGCTTACCTCAACACTTTATAATGTGCCAAAGATGTGGGGATGTTACATAGTTACATAGTTTGTACGGTTGAAAAAAGACACATGTCCATCAAGTTCAACCAAGGGTGGGGAAAATGGGGCTTAAGGAAGGGAGACAAGGAGTTCAAGCCCAGCCTCCCCACTGGTGAATGCCCTGAAACCCACAAGGCAAGAACCAATCTGCTCCAGGGAAGACCCCATCTCTGACTCCAGAGTCGCCACCAGACAGGATCAAGAATTTTACATGGCTACGTACGTATTAATATTTTTTAGTTTCAGGCAGGCTATTCCACAGATTTACAGTTCTCATAGTGAAGAACACTTTTCTCCTCTGGAGATTGAATCCTTTTTTTCTCCAGCCGAAGGGAATGTCCCCTTGTCTTTTGAGATGGCTTTACGTGAAAATAATTTTCCCCATACTTTTTGTAGGGACCTTTTGTATATTTATTTATTTAAATTAATCATGTCCCCTTGGAGTCGTCTTTTCTCAATACTAAATAAGTTAAATTCTACTAACCTTTCCTCATATCCAAGATGCTCCATTCCCCTTATAAGTTTGGTTGCTCGTCTTTGCACTCTCTCTAGCTCCATTATATCTTTTCTATAAACTGCAGCCCAGAACTGAACAGCATATTCTAAGTGAGGTCGTACCAATGCTTTATACAGCGGTAAAATTACATCCTTATCCAGCGAGTCCATGCCTCTTTTAATACATGCCAATATCTTGCTTGCCTTAGAGGCAGCTGATTGACACTGCATGCTGTTCTGAAATCTATGATCTACAAGAACACCCAGAACTTTCTCAACAAACGATTCTCCCAGTTCTTCTCACCCTAGGACATATGATGCCTACAGATTATTCGTACCCAGATGCAGAACCTTACATTTATCCACATTGAACCTCATTTGCCAAGTGGATGCCCAAACACTCAGTTTGTCCAGGTCTGCTTGCAATTTTTAAGCATCTTCCATTGATTGCACTACACTACAAAGCTTGGTGTCATCTTCAAAAATAGAAACTGTGCTATTAATCCCCTTCACTATATCACTAATAAATACATTAAATAAAAGAGGACCCAATACTGAGCCCTTCGCCACACCATTCATAACCGGGGACCACTCAGAGCAGTAGTCATTTACCACCACTCTCTGAATACTATCTGATAGCCAGTTTTTAATCCAATTACACACTGTTATTTCTAACCCAATGGATTCTAATTTACCCAATAAACACTTATGAGGGACAATGTCAAACACCTTTGCAAAGTCTGAAAACACTACATTCACAGCCACCCCGCTATCCAGACTTCTACTCACCTCTTCATAAAAACAGATCAGGTTGGTCAGACAACGTCTGTCCTTAGTAAGACCATGCTGGCAATCACTTATGATATTGTATTCTGCCACATATTCCTGTATATAGTCCCTTATGAGCCCCTCAAACATTTTTCCCACAAGAGATGTTAAGCTTACTGGTCTATAATTACCTGGGCAAGATTTGGAGCCTTTTTTGAAGATGGAAACTACATATATCTAACTAAATATCACATACAGGGTCACAGAGATAACCGAGCTGAGCTCTGGGGACGTGTCGCACCACATTCGGAGGATTAGACACATTTATGAATGTTTGATGCCAAAATTAGGTGTATAACTGTTAGAACAGCCAGACCAAGTTAAAGGAGGTCTGCCTGAGCCTTAGTTGTCGTATTGGCACTACAATACATCTGTTTGCATGAACTGCAGAAGAACAGGTTCATACATTCTAGCGCTTTCAACACTGCTTTAAAGCTATTTAGAACTGGCCTGTCAGCATTAAAGTTCATACATGTCACCCTAGGTGACTGTTGTCTATTTATAAATGTATTTATGTCTTCTGGACAGCCCGTATTTATTAGAAGTATCCCTTGAAAATAAGCTGATCACAAACTGGCGCCTGGCCTTTTGCCCCTTGCAATCAGCTATAATTTGTGAGTAAAGCTGGATGTAAATGGTTAATTTCCCTGCAGTGCCACCACAGAGGAAATAAAACATTATACAGTATTCATTTATATCAGTGGGTAGTCTGTGTAATGCAGGACAGGACAGGTTATCAAGAAAAGGAGATGCCCTCTGGCCAAGAGGTTAGGATCCTGTACATAGTACTCTCTCTAGGAATTTATAATTCCCTAGCAGGAATATATATCATCTACATAAAGGGGAGTTCCGGTTAAAATCAAATCAAGTAATGAATGTCTTTGTAGGTTTTCTTCTTGATAAGTTACAAGCCCCTTTAGACTGTGTCATAAATCTGTATAAATCTGTGAAAAGGGCATTTAGCGCTGAAGAACATCATATTTAAAACATTTTATTAAACTGAAGAGCCTTTAAAAAGTCACAATTCCACCCTTGTGGTGTGGTTGTATCTTTTACAAACTGCAGACTTCAGTGGATCATGGAGCAACAACATCAAAGCCTTCAGCTACCATTCTATACCCTTTATAAGGATTGTGTTACCATGATAGGAATAAAGCCGGCCAGGCAATTAGCTGTTACTGCTGGAGGAAGATTTCCTCCAATGCCTACTGGACTACTTTCCTAGTCTGTCTATTACACTATCTGTCTAGAACATGTTGAAGATGGATGGTTGTAGATTTGGAAAGTTGTGTGCTGATAGCTGTAAGGGACAATTATTAAGATTGATATTTGGCCACAATCTAACGTTGAAAGAAATCTGCTCTCAGGGGAAAAATTATTGGATAAGATTTTTTATTTCCTAACTGATTCTGTTGTTTTCCCCTATTTAAGTAGAATCAAGAACCAGGTATCTAATAGGCATTTCCTCTCCTCACACAGTCAAACCAAATGAGCATGGTAATAGTAATACACCATACCAAGGTTGGTAAGTCACAAAATTGGCCCTACCTATCTCATCACTGGTCATCTTTTTAGTACTTCTTTCATAATGCAAATACAGTGCCTTGCGAAAGTATTTGGCCCCGTTGAACTTTTCAACCTTTTGCCACATTTCAGGGTTCAAACTAAAGATTAGTGATGAGGTTTTTCGTTGACTACGCCATGGGGGCGATGTCGATATGGGCAATTTCAAGACGATTTCCGATGTCGATAATAGTTTTGCCGATGACCATAAAGTCTATGGGAGAGGAACAAACCTTATTTTACACCAAACAGGGCTGGAGAAGCTGGAAATTTAAAACATCCACAACAGTAATGGTACATGCTAATTTAAGCAACACACTTAGGTTTAAAACCCACAGAAAAAGTTAAGACCATTAATACCCCTGCTTGTCCACAGCCTGCCCCTTAAACCTGATCACCCAAAAATTTAAAAAAGTGAAGAAGGCAGTAGATTTGAAACTTTTTTACTTGAACGGATATTGAATTTCCTGCCCTGGAACGCGCATGACCCCCAAACTGCATGATCCCAGTTAAAAAGTGCCGGAAAAGGAGTTTTAAACCACCATTTTAGTTGAATGGACTTTGACTATTATGTCCTGTCCCCGCAGAATGACCATTAAACCTGTCTGACCCACAGTTTAAAAAAAGTCCCGGAAAATTTTGGTCTTTAAACCCCCATTTTAGTTGAATGGACTTTGGCTTACCTGTTCTTTTACCACGTATGCCCATTAAACCTGCTGACCCACAGAAAAAAAGTGCCAGAAAAAGGAGTCTTTAATTTCCATTTTGTTTACTGGATATCTGTCGGGCCACAGCATGAGCCCCAAAACTGCATGACCCCCCGATTTAAAAAAATGCCCGAAATAGGAGTTTTTAACCCCATTTTAGTTGAAAATGGACTTGCATTCTGTCCTTGGCACAGCTGACCCTTAAATTGTTTTTTCCACAGATCACAAAGTGGCACTTGCTATTTTGTACTGACTGTCATTTAGTTATTTTTTGGTAACTGACATTTGTTTTCGAATTTTTTTGGGAAATTTTTTTTTATAGTTTTTCATTTATTTTCATTTTGCTATTTTGTCCAGTGTGTAACATACAACATACACCCCTCCTGCGTTTTTAAAGGTATTTTTTAACGTGTAGATGTGTTAATTCTCCGCACACCCCCTAAGTAAAAAAAATGTCCTATCATCCCAAAACACTTTTTAGTTTGGAAAAATTTGCCTCCCGGTTTTGAAGTGTTCAGCCCAAACAATTCAATGGTTTAATTTTTCCTCCAAAACCTTTTCAGTGATTAGGGACAGACTCCCCCGGAGATCAAAAGTGCGACCCCTAGTACTCCCGCCCAGAAAAATTTTTTAAACCTCAAATTGTGCAAATTTTTGTCCAGCCCTGGGCCCCTTTTTTACATACTTAACCTCCAGAAAAAACCTTTTTAAAAATCGGATATTTTAGAGAAATTTGAAGCTTCCTGATTACCCTAACAGTGAGAACCAGGCTGCCGTAGCCTCTGTTAACACGGAGGTCCACTGCCAGGGCCCGACTTCGTGGGTGCGGTGGAGCCCCGGCTGATCTGTATCTATTAACAGCAGGTTCAGCAGCAGGGCCCGGGGTTACAGTGGGTGCCGGGGGGAGAGCCCAGGCTAGGGTTTTCATCTATTAACCAAAGGGTTTGCTGCCGGCCCGGGGTTCGTGGGTGCGGGGAGAGCCAGACTGGCGTCCCATCTTTACACAGTAAAATGCCCTTATGACGCAGCAACGAAAAAAGTGTGCGAAGCAGAGTGCGGGAAACAGAAGTGTGAGGGGGAACTCCGCTTTCCCAAATACACAGTCAAGACTGGGTAGCGCTTGCCCTCCGTATGGTTTTACCAATGAGCTTCAATTGGGAAATAATGGTGGTTAAGTCCTGTTCCACCCGGTGCCCTTTTTCTTGGCATTCTTTTTTCATTTTTTCAAGTGCTGGAGGAAATTTTTTGTTCTTTGTTCTTTCCGTGCTCCCTATCCATGTGTGATATCCCCCTAATGTGTTTAAGTTTGTTAGTTGTTCCTGGAATATGTGTATACTGTGCTTTGTAAATTTAAGTAAGGTATGTGCAAAAGTTCCGAAGGGGTTTAAATTTGTTTGATCCACCTACAGCACAGGGCTCTGGGGGGGGGAGCAGGGGAAAGGAAAAAGGATGTGAAAATGAGCCAGGGAGGGGGTGCATGCCTGTGGCCCGAGGAGCTGACGAGGGATGTGAAAAAAAACAGAGAGAGAGATTGCTGAGAAAAAGAGGGGGGATGACTAAGTGGTGTGGACCCTGTTTTAAGGGAAGGAAAGAAACTGCTGTTGTACTCTATCTGCACTGTAAAGGAAAAACTACCTCAAGTAAAGTTTAGTTTTTGCATCTTCTATCGGACGGGGTACCATTTTTAAACCCAAACTCAACCTCCATTAAATTTTCGGGCGTCCCCAAACGGTTTTAAATTACCTCGGTGACCTTGGAAGACTTTATTTCTGCACCAGGGGAAAACCCCATACAGTTAGGGAGGAAAGGGAAGAACTGCCCTCGGTTTTATAAAACCCCCTTTAAAACAATGTCAAACAAAAGGGGGTGGTAAAACAGCCCCCCACTAGGGGGTTTTGTGCTGCAGCAAAAAAACCCATGCAAAAACAATCCCTTAGTATTTGGGAGCCCCCTTTGGGGCTCCATAGTTAAAAAGGGGGAAACCCCGACGCCTCAGAGACTTTAAAAAAAAGGATCTTACCCATGTTTAGGCGGTCCCCGGTTACTCCTGAGAAAAAGGTGGTTTTTCTGTTTGGGCCAGCTCCCAAGGGTTTACTGCACAAAGGGGAAAGTGAAAATATGGCCCTCAACAAAAAAGGAAACCCGGCTGAGCAAGTCCTTGAGGGGAACTGAAAAATCTTTGCCACCAGTTGGGGGCAAAATTTAAAAAATGGGGATTCTTTGCAGGAGAAGGACACTTGAATTTTTAAAGAGACTATGCCTTAAGTTTAAAAAAAGCCCCCCAAATGCTATTAAGCAAGCTGATCCTGTTAAGTAACAAATGCTGACGAAATTGAGGGAAAAGTTTATTAAAGGGAAAATAATGTCAGGGGGAAATAAGTCCCTTTTAAAAAATGCTGTTTACAGTATCCAGACTGCAGTTTCTTAGATTTTTAAGGAGATGGCTAAAAAGGTTAGGGACTGTGGGGACGCCTAAAGAGCCACATTTTAATTGTGATATTTCCCCCTGCTAAGGTGGAAATTAGTGAAAGCCCCAAAAAAGATTGCCATTATAGGGAGGTGGCCCTAAAACCCCTCCTGCACAGACCATGGGTTACACAGTGTGCCCCAGATAAAAAAAAAAAGGATGTCCCCAAAAAAATATGCCCCTAAAGGGTGGGGGAAAAGGGCCAAAAGGGCTTTGCTGCATTATTTTTAAAGAGGTCAATAGCTGAAACAACCCCAAATTTCAATTTGAAATTTGCTGGCCTGAAAGGAACTTTTTTAATAAATTCTAGGTTTTAAATATAGCCCGGGAGGGGTACACTGCCCCAATTTTAATTCGCTAGGTCACCCTATTACAGAAATTGAAAGAGAAGTGGCACATTAAACGATGTGCAGTTTTTTAAAGGGGGGAACCCCTGGGGGAAAAGGCCCTTTCCCTCGGGAGCTGAGGGATGTATGCCCAAAAAATTCAACCAAGTTGGGGGCACGATATGGTGGGAACCGCCTTTTATCCCCGTTTTGTTTGATGGAATGCATTTGCAGCACTACTTGCATGGGTCACAAGGGGACCCCCAATCCAGTTGCCACAGTATAAACGCTACTGGAAAAAATCACCCTGAATAGGCCCTTTCCTCTAAAAATTGAACTAAACTTTAAATTGGGCCAGTTTGGTAAAAGTTTTTCCCCCAAGTGGGTTTGCTGGGGGGGGCAAATGTCAAGGGGTTTGGGGAAAAAAAACTTTTCCCAGCATGGTTTTCTTTGTTTTTCAATGGGGGTGGACTGTGACTCCCCCCCCTGTGGTTTTGGGGAAATTAAATTTGTGCCTTCAGAATTGCTTGGGGAAAGTCATAGAGACATGTTTGATGTTTTAAGGAAACTAGCCCCCCTCAGAAAAATTTGTAGGGTTTTCAAAAAACGCTACGCCTTTTTGACGGGCCATCAAAGTTTTGCTGGCCAAAATTGGAGAACTGGGGAAAAGCTGGGATTTGGGTTTTCCCCACCCTGTTAGGTTGCGCCCCAAACAGAAAATATGGGTTTGGTTAAAGCAAGGCGGGGACTAAAAAGGAAAAAGGACTATGGGGTTTGTAATTGAACCAAAAAGAGCTGAACGGAGACGCTGTACTTTTTGCAGCAAGAAAAGCCTCACTAAGGAAAGTACAAGGGAGAGTCCCCGTGCGTATCCTGAATTTTAGCCCCCAAAAATTGGGTTGTTACTAGATACATACTGTTGCTAAGCTTTTCGGAGTTCAGGATTGGATTTCATCAAGCCAACAGAACCATTTTTACAGTGGGGCTCCCGCAGGTAGAGGTTGGCCCTGAGTTGAACCCAAAAAGGGGAGGTTTGGGGGCGGATCTAAATCGGCCCCGGGAAGGTACCCCCAACCCCTCTAAAAGAAAGGAGTTTGGGGGTTGAACAAGAGTACCGCAGTCTTCAGAAAATTTCCCCACGGGAATTTGGAGGGGGGGTAAAGGGATTAAACCACCATATTCAGGAAAATTCCCCCTCCTACCCAAGAGGGGAATTTCCCGGGCCCCAATTCCCCCTCCTTGTACAGCCTGTGAAAAAAATTTTACGGAAAATGAAAGACTAAAATGTGATACGGGGACGTTGCAGTCCCTGGGCTGCACGTTTGTTCTTGTGGGGAAAGAAAGAGGGAAAAACGATTCGTTTGTGGGGTGGACTAAAAAAAAAATTTAATAAATAACACAAAAAGATGCCCTATAAATTCCCGGGATAGAAGAACCCTTTAAAAACTGATATGAAATCCCCCGCTACTTTTAAAAAATTGGCCCTTAACAAAGGGCTCCCTGGCAAAAACCCTGGCCCGGGGGAATCAAAGGAAAAAAACTGCTTTTTACCACCCCAATGGGCCTCTTTGGGGTTTAAAAATATGGCTTTTGGCCCTTTTGCAATGCCCCAGTAACTTTCCAAGGGTTTTCATGGAAAGCTGCTTAGGGACACAAAAATTTTGGGAAAGGTTCTCCTGTATTAGATGATGTGATCATTTTTTTCCAAAAACCTATAAAGATCATCTTAAAAATTTTGGTAAAAGTCTTGAGGCCCTTGAAAAAACCACGGCTTAAAGCTAAAGCCACCCAAAAATTGCTACCCGCCCCCCAAATTCAAAAGTAAATTAATTGGGTAAATTTTGTAAGTGTGAAGGAGTAGCTCCGATCCTTTACAAGTTTGCAGCTGTGGGAAAAACTGGGCCCGTTCCCACTACTGTCCAAGAGGGGAGGGATTTTTGGATTTGGGGGTTATTACAGAAGATTTATTAAGAATTTCACCCAGGATTGCTGCTCCCTTCAAGACTTTTTTAAAGGGTCAAAAAGTGCAAGAAAAAAAGTTCCAACAATTTCAATTTGGGCAAAAGAATTAAAATATTCCCCTTTAAATTAGCTCAAGGGAAATTTCTGATGAAATCCTAAATTTTGCATATTTTTGACTACACCTTTAAATTTCCCTTTTATACACTTTATGCAAGTTTTTTTCAGGTTGGGAGCATCTGGCTCAAGTTTAAAAAAAGCCATGAAAAAAGTCATTGCATATGCTAGCCCATCTTGCGACCTACAGGGAAAGAAAAAGAAACAGAAAATTTCGCTCTTTTAAACTAGAGTTCCCGCCCCTTGTATGGGCAGTTAAAGGAGAAATTTTAAAAATTAACCCGGCCGAAACCCCCCCTTTATTGCCTTCACCGACAAAAACCCTTGTCCCACCTTTAGAAAGGCACGATGGGAGCCATGGAAAAAAAAGGTGGGCCCCAAGATTAGGGAATATCAATTCCCAAATTTTAAATACAGAGCCCGGCAAAGGGAATGTGAATGCCGGGGTGGTATCCAGAGGAAACCCCGCTTTCAGTGACGATCCGTTGAAGAATTTAAATGGGGAAAAAAATTGGATGGCCCCGTTCTAATCACACTTTTTTGTCAGAATACTCAGAGTATAACACCCTACGAGCAAGATCCAAATAAACCAACAAGTTGCCCCAAACAATCAAGAATGTTGATTGGGAAAGCCATCAGAGGAAAGTAAGACTTTGAAAACTTGTCGCCCATGCTAGTGTCCCAACATCCAACATTTACCACAAACCCTACAGGCCCAAAATTTATTCGAAAATGAAGAGCCCATGGGGGCAGAGGGAAAAAATTATGTTACCCCAGAGGTTTTTCTGGGGCGACGAATACTGAAACCCCCACCAAATGAAAGGTTTTTGCCCGATCTTTGTGCCTAGACGAGAAGTAGCCCCATCTTAGAAGCTTTTCACGACCCCAAAAGGGCACTTTGGCTGCCAGGAAAAAATATTCGAGAGGTTTTCGGGGTTGGGGGTGCGCAAGATATTGAAACACTAGTGCCGAAAATGTTTTCCCCTTTTACCCCAAAACCGAAGAGGGAAGGGATTTGGGAAAAGAAAGCTCCTTGCCCTCCCCTTGAGGCACTTCGCCCCCCTAGAACTGGTGGCACTTGGGCATGTCAAACTGAACCAAGTAGGTCTGGACATTGGGATGCTTTGACCATGGTGGATTAATTTAAACCCAAAATTTTTCGTTTTGGTTTCCCGTAAAAGATATGAATGCCAGAAAATAATGCAGAAGTTTTCTGGAAGAATTTTGTACGGCCCAAAGGTTACCTGAACAGATCTTTAAAAAACCAAGGCCCTGCCCTTTTTTAGGGCTGCCCCGTTTCAAGCTTTGTTCCTTCTACGGTTGCCCAAGGGAAAATTCGAAAATACAGGTTCACCCCCAGTGGAAAAGGGGCTATGTGAAAAAAAAAGGGGAAAAAGACTATCTTGATTTGCTGAAAAATTGGGCCCCCGCGAAAAAAAGTAATTTGGGCCCGACTTGCTGGGAAGAGATCCCCTACCCGTATAAAAAACAACATCAGGGGTTCACTGGAAAATTTCCCCTTTTCAAATTTTTTGGTTTTGGAAAGGCAAGGGAGGCCCACCCGCAGATGTTTGGCTGAAAACTGCCCATGGAGATATGCAAGGTCCCTCCCCAAAATTTGATTGGGGGAAATGAACCCTAGAAAGGGGGAATGCAGGAAGCCCAAAGGGAAAATTTTGGAGAACAGAATGAAACTTGTCCATCAAAAAGGAAAGGGAAGGGTATTTCAACGCTAATGCTAAAGGGCCCAAAACCTTTAAGGGTTTGGGGACAGAGTTTGGATGAAGAAGAATATCGTACCAGCAAAATTTGGGTGATCAGTGGGAAATCCATTCCCAAAACACAATTTTAAGTTATTCCGGACCCGGAAAACAAGTGTACAAAATATTAGAGACTTTTGACAAAAAAGAAAGTTGTGCATCGAAAACCCGGGTTAAACTATTTCCCTTTGTTTAAGGGGATCTGGGGGTGAGGGGGAAAATTTGTAATCAATGTGAGGAAAAAGAGGGAAAATAGAGCCAAGAGAAAATGAGTTTCCTTATCTCCCTTTGTTTTTGGGCCTATGTTTCCCTTATGACCCTTTTTTGTACCACAACCAGTATAGAGAGGGAAAAAACTTCCCCGAAGAAAACTGTTCCCGTTCTAAAACGGGCAGAAACGGACAAACCCCAAAAGTCGGTTACCTGTCACGTATAGAGAATAGACTTCCGGGGGACAATAGGTCAAATTGTTGGATTGAACTTCAGGGACTATGGGGTTTTAAGTGTTTCTTAGGGGGGTGAAGTCAAGTTGAACCAAAATGCCAAAGAAGACTTTAAAACCCAAAGCCCCATTTGAAGAATGTTTCCAAAAATTAAAATTTTTCTTTTTTTGCGGTTGTTTGTTTTTCTCTTCTTTTTCGTTACAGGAGCAGGGATTAAACTTCAACCAAACCCGTTGCAGAGGATGTATAAATGTAAAACTGTAATTGTTTTCTTTCAGGTATTTACTGCGCGGGGGCGCTGCAGTTTTTTGAGGGGAGAATGTGGTATCCCCCTAATGTGTTTAAGTTTGTATTTGTTGTTCCTGTGAAATGTGTATACTGTGCTTTGTAAATTTAAGTAAGGTACTGTGCAAGAGTTCCCGTCAAGGGTTAAAATTTGTTAGAAAACCCCCCTACAGCACAGGGTTTGGGGGGGTGGAGAACCCCCGGGAAGGGAACCCCCCCTGTGAAGTGAAAAAAGGGGGGGGAGGCGGTGCATGCATGTGGCCGAGGAGCTGGTGGGATGTGCAAGGGAAAAAGAGAGATTGCTGAGAAAAAAAGGGGAGATGACTTTAAAGGGGTGTGGGGGCCCCGTTGTAGACGGAAAGAAACTTTCTGTTTTTTTCTCTGATCTGCCTGTGAAGTAAATACCCCCAGTTAAAATTTTTCTATTTTCTTCTATTTGGGCTGGTAAACCCTCTTTATCCAATTTAAAACCCCCATTACAAGGGCCTCCGAAAAACCTACCCCTTTGGGCAAGTTTCCTGTACCCCCTTGTACATTTCGAGGAATTTTTTTTTTCCAGCTATTTTTTAAAAAGAAAATTTTTTAGTAGTTTAATTTTTAGAAAAACAATTTTTTAAAAAAAGGATGGAAAACCCCCCATGTCTTTGTTTCTTTTTTTTAATTGTAAATTTAAAAGGGTTGTCTAAAAACAGGGATTTTAGCTATGGGTTTAAAAATCTTTCAAAAAAAAAGTCATTTTGCAAAATTTTGTCCATTAACAGTGTCCTACCTATTCCCGTTTTTGGGCAGAAAAAAAAAAAAAAACATTACCCTTGGCACTCTTTACAATTGTGAAAAAAACAAATGTCTGTTAGGAAAAAAACATTTTTTACAATAGGACCCGTAGTCCCGCTGCATTTCACAGGGAAAAAAAGCCCCCCAAAATTCAAAAAAATTGGGCCCCTGAGCCACTTTTGACAAATTTTGAAGAACAAATGCTGTTTGAAACAACATTTTTTTTTTTATAGGGGGGGGGGCCTGTAGTTTTACCTGCATGTCACAGCAAAAAGCCCCCCAAAAATTTTAAAAAAAAGCCCTTGAGCCACTTTTGCAATTATGAAGAACCCAAATTTTCTGTTAGAAAAAAACATTTTTTTTTTTAATAGAAACCCGTAGTATTGCTGCATTTCAAAGCAACATGACCCCAAAAAATTATAAAAAATGAAATTTTCAGCCAATGTTAAAAAATTTTGAGGGGAAATGCCACCCTTTGAAGCCCCATTTCTGGTTTTTCCCAAAAGGGCTATGATTTTTTGCTGTATCTCAAGCAAAAAATGACCCAAAAAAAATTTTAAATAAGACTTTCAGCCCCTATTAAAATTTTTGTTTTTGAAAGCACTTAGAAAACCACATTTTGTTCCCGGACCCTAATTATAGGGTGTATCTCCCCAGCAAATGCCCCCCAAAAACCTTGAAAAATGCGAAAAAAATTCTAAAGATTTAAAGTGAGTACATGGAATACGGTGTTGGGCATGAAAACCCTTTCTGTCTTTTACAGTCTCCACACCCCAAAACCAGCAAATTTTAAATGTTTAGGAACTGAGAATAAAAATTGCAGTAAGAATTTTCCTTTTAAAAAAAAATTTTTTAAGAGGGCCATTTATGTTTTTGAAGAGGAAAGGGGAAGTTTGACCGGGAACCCAATTGGTGACCTCGGGGGAATTGGGGGCCCCAAAATCATCAGGATCCCTGCCCGATTATCTTGGGTGAAAATTCAAACGAAACCACATTATCTGTGGAAAAGCCGGATGCGTTTGTCTGTAATGCCCCCTCCCCGTGTGCTGAAGGTCCCCTCAGAATGACGCTGGCTGCTGGGAAAGGGCAAAACCCCCTATGGGTGGCGAGCGGGGCTCGGGCCCTTCTTCCCCTTTTGGATAAACCCGAATCATTGGGGCCGGAAAACCCCATACAAAAACCCTCGGTGTTGAGACGCAGATTTGCGTGCACCGTGATCTTAAAATGGTCTTGTAAGGGTTTTATGTGTTTCCCCGATTTTCATGGGGTTTGGGGAGGTGGTAAAAAAAAGAATGCCCCGAGGTCACCCCTTAGGGTTCTGCCACCTTGCCTGCTGCTGCCCCTACGGGGTACTTGGACTTACTGCTGTCACGCCCCCTGACGTTGTTTCCCCCGTTTAAATTTGAAGAACGTGAAAACAGATGGCCAGATGCTCCAGTTGATTTAATCAGCAAAGTCTCCATTTCCTGATTTTCTCTCTATTTGGATGGGTGGAAGGAAGTGCTTTAAATTTTGTTTTGTAAAGGGGATTTTCCCGGGTTTTGGCCACCCAGTTTAAATTTGTTCATTTTGATGGCCTTAATGCGAGGATCAGGGTTTGGGGGAAATGGGAGCATCGAAGAAATCATGTGAGAGATGGGCCCTTTATTTCCCCAAAACCTTGGGGGTCGGGGGCATGCATATCATCTTCCCATTTTCCTCCCCCCCTCAAATTCGCCCCAAACCCTTTTTCCAAAAGGCAGGGGCTGTTAACGTCGTGTCTAGGAAACCTCCTCCTCCCCCCCTCCGCTTCCCCGGCAAGTTCAACACGCCCGTTTCCCTCAGATGATGCACCCTGATAGCTGGGGTGCCACCTTGCACGCCCGGGCCCCCAAAACCCACGTCTAATAAAGCCCGAAAAAATTGAGAACTGTTGGCCTTGTGGATTCGCTAAGAAAAGGCTCTGTGTCTCATCTGTGCCCGCCCTCTTCCTCCGTCGCTGGGGGGGCCCTATTTTCAGAGTGTCCAACGATTTTTTCCAAAACAAATTCACCACAAGCTCTCTGAAAGGGGGCATCTCCGCACTCCCATTTTGGGGGCTTTTTAAAAAACTGGCAAGGGGAGCAGGTTTTTTTTCCCTCCCCATCTGGTGGCTCAACCCCCGGGGCCCGCCCCGGGCTGCTTGTCAGGCCATGGTCACTTGATGCGAAAATGGTTTTGCGCTGCTGCCAAATCACTGGAGCATGTGGGGGGTGGAATTCCAGGTGTTGCCAGTCAAAAATGGACGGTTGACGGGGAGGGGCGCGCTGCAACGACCAACGGGACAAGCGGGGGGGGAACGCCGGAAGGCAACCAAGACCTCGAGCCTTCTTCAGCAGGCAGTCCGCCGGGTGCACTTTAAAAATTTCGGGACGAGAGGTTCTGAATTTTCCAGGCAAGGGATGTGCTCCCCCTACCGATTTAAGGGCTCCAGAGATTGCCCCCTTTTATCGCGCCCCCCTTTCCTGGCAAGGTTTTGTCACCCACCGGGCGCTCGGGTTCTCGTTGCGGGAAGGCGTCCAAGCCCTGCCTGGTCTGGACGGTCCCCAAAAGACAGAAAAATTTCAAAGGGCCCGGGTTTCTCTGGGATGTGATGCACAAGGCCCTTTGGGGGGAAAAGACCCCTGCCCCCCCCTGCGTTTTGAAGAGCGTTCCCAACCGAGAGCCCCCGTCACCCCCGAAAACACCACCCAGCTCACCCAGTGAGCGCACAGAGAAAAGCGCCCTTGGGCCCCGGCTTACTATCCATGTTCGGTGGTGGAGGGACTTTTGGACAAAATGCAGAAAAACGCGCTTGAAATTTTAGATGACACTGGCTGGCCAGGGCAAAAACGGCTTTTTCTGGCAAAAAACCTGCTCGGCATCGGGTTTTGGGGGGCAGGAAAAGGGCCCAGAAGGCGGAACCCATCTGGTCCCCCGAGGGAAAGGCAACATTTCCCAAAGGCCCAAAAAGCCTGGCAATGCGACATTCAGGTTTTTGGCTTTGGGGATGGTTGGTTTAAAAGTGTTTCTTCTGTCCAAACCGGAAGACAAAAGGCTGGCTGCTAACGGGCCCGTCGGCGTGGGGTCGTCAAACGGTGGGGGGAGAAGGGGGAGGAGGGGTTTTGGTGGGCTGGGGTACTCGGGCGACGGTGGGGCTGAAGCGGGGGTGACCCTGATCATGTTTCTGAGAGACAGGGCAGCTGGGGAAAGCTTGGTGGGGGAGGAAGGAGGCGGAGACGGGGTGTGCGTGATTGGAACCCGGCTCGGCGGCCTTTTTGGCCAAGTGTTGCCTTTTTTAAAACTCTGCATTCCTGCTGTGATAGACATTTTGGTGGTGGTTAAACACCAAAGATTTTTCCCTCTATTTTTCGTTTAGGGGAAAAGGGGGGCATAGACATCGGGGGAATCGAAGCTTGCCAAAGAAGGCCCCAGGCTTGGAGGTCCTGAACCTTTTTGAGGGCGTAAGCGAGGAGCGGGGTTTTTCCGCTGCCCGGGCTGGGGAATCATATCGCGGTGTGCGCCCGCCTCCCCAAAATTTGGGGGGGCCCCTATTGAACAACCCCCATCGCTTCCCCTCGCCTGTTTGAAGTTCGCAAGAAAATTTTTCTCGGAAAATACCACGATGGATCCGCAATGTGTCATATCATCATCAACACAGGTACTTGGTCGTCCTGACTTTCTGCACCCCAGGACTGGGGCCAAGAAGGGGACGCAAGGCGTTCCCGCCCCCCGGGATTTTGCCAAATTGCCCGCTTCCTTCCCCCCTCTATGGCATTATTTACTGGCGTCAGAGAACAAAATATCCTCTTTGCCCTCTTGGCTTTGGGGAAAATCCCTTCTGACCCAACCGATTTTGTCACAAAGGGCTTCAGAAAATGGATTATCCACAGTGGTGGGTACACGAGGGGACATTTTGGGCCTTCGTTATGTTGGACATTTGTGTGATGGACATTTGGGCAATGACGGGAAACGAGGAGTAAGACTGTGGGTGCAGGGTTTAATTAACCCCAGAACGATTGGCGACGCTGTTCGTTTCGAATTTCCCGGGCCCCGACCCAGCGATGACAGCCGCCCACATCCCCTGGGATGCTGTTGTGCCAGCCGGGAAAGGGGCAAAATTTTCCCGACTTTCCATTGTAACCCCCTTTTCTCCTTACCACCTCATTTCGCTCCTGTTTTAAAAGATAAAAAATTGGAAGGTATGGAAAGTTTTTTGGGAAAATCTCTTATAAAAGAAAGGCAAAACCAGCTATTCTCAAATCCCCAAAATCAAAACAAAATTGCTGGATTCAAATTTAAAAAGCAAGGTGGCTCTATCAACAAAGCTGGCCTCGCCAAAAATGAAAAAAAAACATTATCTGAAATTTACGGATAATAAAAAATTATTTTTTTGGCACCTATCAATTTCACCGTGGTGATAAAAATTGCTGGAAATTTAAAAATTTGTGAAGGTACCTTATCAACAAAGCGGACTGACCAAATGAAAAAAAAAAACGTATTGAAATTTACGGATAATAAAGGTATTTTTGGCACCTATCAATCATGTGGGGACTAAAAATTGCTGGGTTCAAATTTAACTGCAAGGTGGCTCATCACAAAGTGGGGCCCGACCAAAGTGAAAAAAACAGTATCTGAAAATTAAGAATTTAAAAAATTTAAATTTTTTTTGGGACTATCAATACACCGTGGTGATACAAAATTGTGGATTCAAATTTAAGTGCAAGGGACCTTATCAACAAAGTTGCGACCAAAGTGAAAAAAAAACACCTATTGAAATGTATACGGATAATAAACGGTTTTTGGCACCATCAATACCCTTTGGGACTACAAAATTGCTGGATTAAATTTAATCAAGGTGGCTCTATCAAAGAAGCGGCCCGGGGCCCAAAGTAAAAAAACAACTGAAATGTATACAATAATAAAAGGGATTTTGGCATCTATCCAAACACCTGGGACTACAAAATTCTGGATCAAAATTTAAGTGCAATCCTCATCAAAAAGTTGACTACCCCAAATAAAAAACCACGTTTGAAATGTATACGGATAAAAAAAGGGTTTTTTTTGGGACCTATCAATACACCGTGGGGACAAAAAATTGCTGGGTTCAAATTTTTAGTTTTTCACCCAAAAAATAACCTGCAGTACAGAAAAAAACTTATCCAATTAAATTTTAGGCCCCAACACCAAGTAAATTTCAACAAAAATTTAATAAAAAAACATTGCAATGCAAAATCACACTAAGTCTGGTCACAAAATCCCGATCCCTTAAAACTTGCTGTGTTTTGCCCCCCGGGCTTCCCCCCCCCCCCCCCGTCCCCCTGTGATTTTCAGGGTAGATGCTCCCCTTTAAAAATTCTCTGCCAACTACCCAAAATTGCAAAATTTAATCTCCTAAGTTTAAGGTTCAAGCTAATTTCATTTCAACTAATAAACTTTTTACACTTCTAGTCCCCCCAGGACTTTCTACATTTTTTAAGTATCAAAAATAATCGTATTTATGTACATCCTAATTGACAAAATTGTGCTATAAATGCTCAAAGGGTTTGTTAGGTCATGCCCTAAAGTTAAGGTGTGCTGTAATGGCATGAATACTGAACAGCTCTGAGGAACTTTGTTCTAGGCTGCCAGGGTAAGTTCATCATTTTCCATGCAGGGGGGCAGAAAAAGGACCCCCTTCCCCTTTTTACATCACAATTGGCTTAATCCCACACAAAGGGCTAAAGTTTTTAGGGATTGAAGTTTTTTAAAATCACAACCCCCTCCCGGAAGACAACAAAAGGGCTTTGTAAGAAACTATTACTTACATACATTATTGTGAGACTTGAAAGGGATATTAAAAACATAGTTTAATTGATATTGTAGCAAAGGGTCAAAGGGGATTCAAATCCGATAAAAACAAAAATAATTAAAATTCAAGCAAATGTGATAAAGTAATTAAGTAGATAGTACTCACCTCAGATCCGTATCTTCAATGAGCTCTCCATTCTTTGTTTACTGCGGGCTAGCATCAGAGGCATAACTTAAAGCTCTTGTTCCTCCAAGCAAAATCTATAAAATGCCTACCACCTACCTAAAACTGGGAATTGTCTTGTGTGGTAAAAGGGCCTCTGAGCCCCCTTAAGCTCCAGGGCCTGATAGTGACTGCTACCTTTGCACCCTTAGGGCTTTTCCCCACGGCACGGGTTTGCGGCCACAAACTTTTCAATGGACTGCTATGGAAAACCCATGCAGCGGTCCCCACTGCACAAGTTTTCCGCCTGGCGGTTTTACAGACCACCGGTGGTCCGAAAAACATAGAACATGTTAATTTTTCCGTCCTGTTTTCGGACGGAATATGAACATGTCTTTGGGAAGGGGGAGGGTCTTTCTCTGCTAATCGCGGAGAAAAGCCGTCCCCCTGCGGCCGTGTGCACGGCACGAAAACAAGACAAATACCGGTCGGATAAACCAACCAGTATTTGTCCTGTGCCATGTGAACGGCCCCTTAAAATTAACCCCCAGTTGGCAAGTGACCCCTGAGACCCATCAGCAGCCTCAGTGGACAAGTGCCATGCTATTGACTCCCATCGCTGAGCTATGATACCAATAACATGGCACACAACTGATAACATGCCAGGCTGGTTACTGTTGTAGACATCGGGTTGTGGACCCTCTGAGACACTGACAGGGCTTGCTCCAAGGGGGCATGACTGTGCATCTATCAGGTAACTTCACAAAGCCTCTGGCAGTGAGGTTGGCTTAACCCCAATAGTTGCCAGGTGTGAACTCAGAGCAGTCCCTGGCAGTGGCAGCTGACCAGAGGTCAGGACACCGGTACAGCAACAACCGGATAGTAGCGAGAATAGCAGATAAAATGCACAATGCTATGGCAGGTACTTGTACACGAACATGAAGTCAACACAGGAGGCCACTGGGAATCAAGGTTCTGGCAAGTAATAAAGGGAGGATCTGCAAAATAAAGCCCCAGCCTTCAGGGGATAGGCTGGGGAATCCAGACTGGCAGACACTAAGGGTGACATGTATGATTTACGGTGCTTATACAACAATTTTTATGTGCATTAGAATAGTATAGAATGCGTCTGAATTTATGAACCCAGTCTACTGCGGTTCATAAATCAGGCACATTCTAGCACTAGGACGACACTTCTGGCTCAGTCAAACCACTTTGAAAGTGGTATACCTGTTCCAGCAGTAATGCACCTAGATTTGCTGTCCTGAAGCTATAAATAAGTAGCTTCCTATGGTTTAAGTGCGCCCCGTCTCCCTCACGCCCCCCAATCTAAGGCGCATTGCAAAGTGTCGTGGGCGCTCTGTAATACGCCTGATATTGGCACACGGGAGATTTAAAACTATAGTGAACAGGGCGCTAAATTTTGGGCCGAAAACACGCCAAACTTCTGCCGCAGCCCCGTTCATACATATCGCCCTAAGAGGTTAAATTCCTGCACAATTTTGCCACACCTCCCTATGGCAGGTGAACAGAGCAGTTGCAAGGTTTGTGAACCAGATTTTTAGACCATGGGGAATGGCAGCTACTGAGCAATGGCCAAATACTGGGAGCTGCAGCACCACAAATGAAGTGAGACGTTTGGCGCTTGCCAACCATGCGAGTTGGAGATGTAACAGTTACAGATCCTTTTCCTTTTAAACAATTATCATTAGATTATTGATTTTCAATATGAGTTATTTTTTACATTTTATTTTTTCTCCGGATTATAAATTGGGTGTTATTACTATAATATTTAATTGCTTGATAACAGAATTAGTTTTGGCCTATAATTATCATTTCTGTAAAGCCATTTATTGGTGACCTTTTTATGCACATTGTGTACATTCAGCATTTTTTCCATTATGACTTACTGAACATCAGTCTGTGCATGTGAAAATATATTCCTTATACATAATGTCTTTATATTGATAGCCTATGACCTGTCCTTTCCTTATTTTATCTTCTGCTTGAATCTGACATTTGGTAAAGGACAGAATAAATTCAGAGACCTATTTAAAATTACTTCAAAAAAAGCAAAAAGACATCAGCATTTTGTGAGAACCATTGCTTAGCATTGCTATATATATAGCAATGGACATATGTGAATTGGGGCCCTGAAGGAAAAGGAACGCAACATCTGAGCTACCAACTGTTTTAGAGTTTGTATGGCAATGGCCCTTTCCTTCTAGTCTATTCTCTCAGTAATGCCCCAAAACATCAGCTTTGTATATAGATGCTATAGTCAGCTTATAGGAAAGAACAAGGTGGTCAGTCTGAAAGTAAAATGTTTGTTTTTCACCAAATAAGAGATTCCAGATGTCCTTTCTAAACTATTGACACTGCTCACAAAAAAGCAATGATCAGCAATAACACTGGGTACAGGAAAATAGAGCTAATTAAACTGGACAAAAATAAATTCGGTCCGAATTACTTCGGGACGAATCGCGTTAAAAAGCTGCCATTTCCAGAATACTGGCTGAGGCAGGTAGTTTGAACCCAGACTGAAGCCTAAGTCATTGGTGTGTGGAAATCCTGGCCGATCCACGCCTGATTCATCTTGACAAGGTCAGTCGTTCCACATTTCCCGTGGACAAGCGGGTTCTCCTTGGGTAACGATGGCCCCCCCCCACACTGGAACACCTGCTCTGATGCCACTACTGGCCGGGCAGGACACTTCTCCACTGCGAACTCAGCAAGTTGCGGCCACACATCCATTTGGCTGCCCAGTAGTCCAGGGGATTTTCAAATGAGGTGGAGAGTGCTGCCCAAGTGGGCCCAAAACCCTGTTGGTTCGGGGACTTCCGGGTCCTGCTGCTGCTGCTTGCTGCTGGCGACTGCCCCCTCACTAGGCGGGTGAAGGAAGCTGCCTCAGTGACTAGATTGGGTTTTTACTATGATAGCTGGTATGCCCTACCCCCCCCCCCCCCTTCCCCCACAGCCGCGGCGTAGTAGTGAGCGTGAGGAACCCCCCGGTCAGCCTGTCAAGGAGGGACGATCCCCGCACAAGGCTGGACAACTGATTACGGAAGTTTTTCCCTTAGTATTTGAGTTTGTCCTCCCTCCAATAGCTGGGAAAAAGGCTCCCTTTTGGACGAGCGGGGGTCCAATAGGGGGAGAGCCAAACACCCCTCTCCCGGGAATGTGACTATTCGGGCTGTCATAGCCAGGCAAATAAGCATGGGGGCCA
The DNA here is from genome assembly GCA_025379985.1 of Phyllomedusa bahiana. Classification (NCBI taxonomy): domain Eukaryota; kingdom Metazoa; phylum Chordata; class Amphibia; order Anura; family Hylidae; genus Phyllomedusa; species Phyllomedusa bahiana. The sequence goes on from JAODAL010025417.1 coordinate 22,803, forward strand.
TCTGCACAAGGACTCCGAGGGGCCACTGAAACCATTTCCTTCTTCCTTTCCCATCCACCCCCTCCAGCTGCCCTGTCCCCTTTTTTTGTCACCTGGGTAAAAACCCCTCATTTCACCAGACAATGTTCTGCCCCACTTCCCCCCTCCTCCTCCCCATTTCAGCCCGCACCGGCTCATGGGCCACGAATGAGCCCCCCACTTTTCCCAGCCCCCGCCCAGACAATTTTTCAGATCGTTCCAGGACATGAAGCAGTGGAATGAGTTACACCCCGTAGCCGGGCGACTGAAAAATAACGTCGCCTCCTCGAAGGGCCTCAACAAACGGAGGTGTCACGCATGACACCCGGGGAACTCAAACTTACACAGGGATACTTTGTCTGGGGATCATCAAAAAATCGTTAATGGCCTTTCTCTTTTCTACTTTCCGGTCCAAAAGTGCGGGTGGAATTCCAGGGGGAAACATCGCATATCAAGTGTTTTGGGGGGAGGCCGTTCTGCCGCTGAAACTCGGGGGGTGTTCCGGGTTTTGTACAAAGGGATAAAGTGTGCCTTTTTTCCTGGCCTTTTTCAGAAACTGTGAAGACGTGGAAACTAGGAACCTTTTCCAACCAATTGAAACATGCCCATCCCGGACGCAGGGACCACCCTCCCGGTGCACGGGGGGGACACCTTTTCCCTCCCTTTGTCCGTCACCAGGGTTCCGATTTGCATTTGGCGCGGAAAAACCCCACCAACATTCTTGTGCAGACACGGAGCAGTTCCCCCCTGTGTGATTCTTTCGCCGGGGCAAGCCGGTGTAGAACTGCGGACAACGCGTCCCCAACATGTTATTGGAGTAGTACTTTTGGAGGTGAGATGGTGGATGGTGGGGGAGGAGGGGGCGAATTGGCGCATGCAGCAAGTTTGAACGTGAGGAGAAAGCGGCGTTCCTGTCCAATTTTTGGGTGTGCTGGGCGGGAAGCAATTCACCCATTTGGGCTAAGGCCCGTACTGGCCCTGACCATAGTTAAGTCCAGACGTCCGCGCTGCCGTGCCCCCTTGGAACAAAACCCTAAGTCAAGGCTGGCCCCCTTTGTTCTACAATTTATAAGGTGGTACGCCTTTTTTTGGGAAAAAAAATTACGGTTGGAACTCCCATCTCGGCTCGGCCAAGCCCTTAGTTTTGAAAGGGCAGATCCACCATTTGGAAAGGGGGGAGCAATACCAACAACTTAGCAGGAGCACGGTCAGCTCTGACCCTTTGGAGGGGGGGGAAGCATACTTTTTTTCTTTGCCAAACGCCTCGCTGAAAGATGCTGGCGCCCTGGTACAGGAGCGGAGCACTGGGCCGGGGATATGTCAAAGAGAAACGCTCCCTTCTGCAAGGTGGTGGAGCCCTTGACTGGCTGCAATGGATGCGTGCCACTGGGGGTGCTGCTGCTGCTGTTGCTGCGGGGAGGATGGACCCCACATCTGAGCCACTTTCTCCCGGGGGCCACCCGGGTGGTGACGCTGCATGTGTTGACCGGGCCGTGGGACCAACGTTTTGCTCCCGGCCACGCTTCCCCTTTTTCCCCACAGATTTTACATATACATTTGGTCCTCCCCGGTGCTTCAAAGAACTGCCACACCGGGGTATCGGTTTTTTCCCCCAACGTCCCCTTTGGGGATCTGCCGCCGCTGCCCGTGAGCCCCTGGCCGCACTTTCTTTGGGCCTGCGAACGGGTTTTTTACCCCTGGCCCCTTGGCTCCCCACCTACACTCTGCTATCCCGCGACTCACGCCCCCCGACCCCCTTGCTGGGTGCGCTGTGCCTACCCAAGCTGACGCCCTCTTTCCCCGACATGTGAAGCCCCTTTCCCTCATCCGGCTCCCAAGTGCGTGGAATCATCATCTTTTTGTTTCATCGGCACTGCTGTCCTCATACCGGTCTTGGTATGCCGAGGTGACCCCACAACATGACCCCCCATGCCCCTCTCCACATCTATACTTTTTCCCCCCACGCAAGAAGCAGGGATTTGGCCCCCTTTTTTCACTGCCAAGTAGCTTGATCCCTCCTCAAATTGTTTATCCCCGTTATAGTGGCGTGAGCCCGACCACATGTAGTCTTGGCTGAGGGAACCGGGTGGACAGAGGCGGGTAGGACAGGTGAGGGCCGCTGACCCGCTCCCCGGGGCCCTGCCAATAAGGGTTGTGTTGAGGTTCCCCCGACTCTTGGCGGGGTTGTCAGATGTCTCGGGGGGAAGAGTGGGGCCGTCAACCAAAACGAACCCCTTGGGGGTTTCTGAACAAACCGGCCGTAGTACAGCGGGAGTTGTGGCCCCACCCAGTGACCCCTGCTGCGGGCGTCCCCTTGCTGTGCGCACCTGGGCTGTTCCCGGAATGTTTGTCCACTCCCTCGCAGGTGCGGCCTCCACCTTCTGTCTGACAATGTTTGTTCTAAAATGACAGACATGTTTGTTGATACTGTAAAATGTAATATACACCTGTTTTTGACTCCAAAGAACCCGTAACAAGCTTGGGGAACCATTGGGATAACATTGCCTCCAAGATGGCCAGGAAAAATGTACTTGATTTTCTTTAAAAACCGTGTGTTTCACTAAAGTAAAAGCACAAACGGCTTAATTAAACCTTTAGCATGATTAGGTTAGGAAAAATGTATTATTTTGGCGTTGAAAAAAACGGTTTCTTGGGGGAGCACACCCGCAAAACAAAATTAAAAACCCCCGGGTGAAATTGGCCAAAGAATTGACCCCAAGCGTAGCTTTGTAGCGTGTTACAATTCTGTTTTTACGCCCCAAAAACAAGGATACAGTTGTAATTAACCTTTGCTTGGAATTTGGGTACAGGAAAAATGTATAATATTTTGGTCAGGAGGTGAAAAAGACGGTTTCTTGGGGGTCAGCACCCAGCAAAACACGCTGAATTAAAACTGGATGAAATTGCGTCCCAAAAGAATTGAGCCCCACAAAATTGTAGCTTTGTAGCGTGTTACAATTGCTTGTTTTCTACGCACACAACATGAGATACAGTTGTATTGAACCTTTGCTTGTGATAGGTAGGACTACAGGAAAATATTTATTTATATTTTGGCGTTGAAAATGACAGTTTCTTGGGCGTAGCCCACCAGAAAATAACAACGCTTAATTAATCCTGGATGTAAATTGCACAAAGAATTGAGCTCACAAAATAGTAGCTTTGTATCGTGTTACAATTGCTTGTTTTCTACGCCACACAACAAGAGATACAGTTGTAATTAACCTTTGCTTATGAATTCGGCTACAGGAAGATTTATATATTTTGGGCGTTGAAAAAGACGGTTTCTTGGGTGTTACACACCAGCAAATCACGCTTAATTAACCCCTGGATGATAAATTGCGCCAAAGTATTGAAGACCCACAAAATAGTAGCTTTGTTGGTGTTAAATTGCGTGTTTTCTACGCCACACAACAAGAGATATAGTGTAATTAACCTTTGCTTGTGAATTAGGCTACAGGAAAAAATATTTTTATATATTTTTGGCGTTGAAAAAGCACAGGTTTCATTGGGAGTCAGGCTTCACCAGCTAAACATTGCTTAATTTAAACCCTGGATGTAAAATGGCGCCAAAGAATTGGCCCGCACAAACTAGTTAGCTTTGTAGCGTGTTACATTTGCGTGTTTCTACGCCACACAACAAAGAGATACAGTTGTAATTAACCTTTGCTTGTGAATTAGGCTACAGGAAAAAATGTTTATATTTTGGCGTTTGAAAAAGACGGTTTCTTGGGGTCAGCACACAGCAAAAAAACGCTTAATTAACCCTGGACTGTAAATATGCGGCCAAAGATTGAGCCCCACAAATTAGTGCTTTGTAGCATGTTTCATTGAGTGTTTTCTACGCCTACTCAACAAGAGATACAGTTGTAGTTAACCTTTGCTTGTGAATTAGGCTTCAGGGAAAAATTTATATATTTTGGGTTGAAAAAGACGGTTTTTGGGGTCAGCACACCAGCAAACAATGCTTTAATTAACCCCTGGATGTATAAATAGCGGCAAAGAATTGAGCACGACATCAAACTAGTAGACTTTGTAGCGTGTTACAATTGCGTGTTTTCTACGCCACACAACATGAGATACAGTTGTAATTAACTTTGCTTGTGAATTAGGCTACAGGAAAAATTTATATTGTTTGGCGTTGAAAATGACCGGTTTCTTGGGTCAGCCCTACACCAGCAACACACGCTTAATTAACCCTGGATGTAAATTGCGCCAATGAATTGAGCCGCACAATAGTAGTTTGCTAGCGTGTTACCAAGTGCGTGTTTTCTACGCCACACAAATCAAGAGCTACAGTTGTAATAAACCGTTCCTTGTGTATTAGGCTACAGGGGAAAATTTATATATTTTGGCGTTGAAAAAGACGGTTTTTGGGGTCAGCACACCAGCAAAAACTACGCTTAATTAACCCCTGGATGTAAAATTGCGCAATAGAATTGAGCAACAAAAAACTAGTAGCTTAGTAGCGTGTAACAATTGCGTATTTTCTACGAAACACAACAAGTAGATACTAGTATGTAATTAACCTTGCTTGTGATTTAGAGCTACAGGAAAAATTTATATATTTTGGCGTTGAAAAAGACGGTTTCTTGGGTCAGCACACCAGCAAAAAACAAGCTTAATTAAACCCTAGGATGGTAAATTGCGCCAAAGGAATTTAGCTCCCGCACAAAACTAGTAGCTTTGTAGGTGTTACAATTGCGTGTTTTTTTTTTTTTTTCTACGCCACACAACAAGAGATACAGATTGTAATTAACCTTTGCTTATGAATTAGGCCGACAGGGAAAATTTTACTATATATTTGGCTGTTGATATAAAAGACGTTTTCTTGGGGTCAGCACACCTGCAAAAACAACGCTTAATTAACCCCTGGATGTAAATTGCGCCAAATGAATTGAGCCGCACAAACTAGTAGCTTTGTAGCAGTGTTACAATTGTGTGTTTTCTACGCACACACAATAATAGAGTTACAGTTTGTAATAACTCTTTGCTTGTGATTTAGGATACAGGAAAAATTTATATATTTTTGGCGTTGAAAAAGACCGGTTTCTTGGGGTCGCACACAACCAAAACAACGCTTAATTAACCCCTGGGATGTAAATTGCGCCATAGAATCGAGACCGCACAACTAGTAGCTTTGTAGCGTTGTTACAATTGCGTGGTTTTCTACGCCACACAACAAGAGATACAGTTGTAATTACCTTTGCTTGTGAGATTAGGCTTACTGGAAAAAATTGATATATTCTTGGCGTTGAAAAGACGGTTTCTTGGGGTTCAGCACACCAGCAAAACAATCGCTTAATTAACCCTCTGGATGTAAATTGCGGCCAATGGAATCTGAGCCGCACAACCTAGTAGCTTTGTTGCGTGTTACAATTGTGTGTTTTCTACGCCAACACAACAAGAGAACAGTTGTAATTAACCTTTGCTTGTGAATTAGGCTACTGGAAAAATTTATATATTTTGGCGTTAGAAAAAGCCGGTTTCTTGGGGTCAGCCACACCAGCAAAAGAATGCTTATTTAAACCCCTGGATGTAAATTGCGCCCAAAGAATTGGAGTCCCACAAAAATAGTAGCTTGTAGCGTGTTCCAATTGGTGTTTTCTACGCACACAACAAGAGTTACAGTTGTAATTAACCTTTGCTTGTGAATTAGGCTACAGGAAAATTTTTATATTTTGGCGTTGAAAAAGACGGTTTCTTGGGGTCAGACACACCAGCAAAACACGCCTTAATTAAAAACCTGGGATATAATTGCGCCAAATGGTAATTGAGCCCAAAAACTAGTATCTTTGTAGCGTGTTACAATTGGTGTTTTCTTACGCCACAAAAATTATGGATACAGTTGTAATTTAACCTTTTGCTTGTGAAGTAGGACTAAGGAAAAATTTTATATTTTGGCGTTGAAAAAAGACGGGTTTCTGGGGTCAGCACACAGCAAAAAAAACAACGCTTTTTTAAACCCCTGGAATGTAAATTGCGCCATAGAATCGAGCGCACAAAGACTAGTGCTTGTAGGCTGTGATAAATTGGCGTGTTTTCTCGCCACACATCAAGAGATACAGTTGTATATTAACCTTTGCTTGTGGAATTAGGCTACAGGAAAAAAGTTATATATATTTTGCCGTTGAAAAAAGACGTTTCTGGGGTAAGCACACCAGCAAAACAACGCTTAATTAAACCCCTGGATGTAAATTGCGCCAAAGGAATTGAGCCGCACAAACACGTAGCTTTGTAGGTGGTACAATGCGTGTTTTCTACGCCACACAACAGAGTTACAGTTTAATTAACTTTGTGTGAATTAGGCTACAGGAATAAATTTATATATTTTGGCGTTGAAAAAAGAACGGTTTCTTGGGTCAGCACACCAAGCAAAACATCGCTTAATTAACCCCTGGTTGTAATTGCGCCAAAGATTGAGCCGCACAAACTAGAGCTTTGTAGGTGTTACAATTGTGTGTTTTTACGCCACACACAGAGTATCTGTTGTAATGATCCTTTGCTTGTGGAATTAGCTACAGGGAAAAATTTATATATTTGGGCGTTGTAAAAGACGGTTTCTTGGGGTCAGCACACCAAGCAAAACAACGCTTATTTAACCCCTGTTGTAAATTAACCATAGAATGAGCTGCACAAACTGAGTAGCTTTGTAGCGTGTTTACTAATTGCGTTGTTTACTACGCCACACAACAAGAAATACAGTTGTAGTTAACCTTTGCTTGTGAATTAGGTTACAGGAAAATATTTATTATTTTGGCGTTGAAAAAAGAAGTTGCTTGGGTTCAGCACTCAGCAAAACAATGCTTAATTAACCCTGGTTATGTATAATTGCGGCAAAAGAATTGAGCGGCCACCAAACTATGTAGCTTTGTAGCGTGTTACTAATTGCCGTGTTTTCTACGCCACACAACAAGGATTACAGTTTGTAATTAACCTTTGCTTGTGAATTAGGCTACGAAAAAATTATATTATTGTGGCGATGAAAAAGACGGTTTCTTGGGGTCAGCACCACCAGCAACACTACGCTTAATTAACCCCTGGATGTTAAATTGCGCAAAAGAATTGAGCGCACAAACTAGTAGACCTTTGTTAGGTGTTACACTTGCGTGTTTTCTACGCCACACAATAAGAGCTACTGTTGTAATTATCCTTTTCCTGTGAATAGGCTACAGGAAAAATTTATATATTTTGGCGTGAAAAAGACGGTTTTGGGTGTCAGCACACAGCAATACTACGTTAATTAACCTGGATGTAAATTGTGTAATGAAATTGGCCCCACAATTGTAGCTTTGTTACACACAAACACCTTTAGCGTGCTTACAATTGCGTATTTTCTACGCCACACAACAAGAGATCATCTGTTGTAATTATCTTGCTTGTGGAATTAGGCTACCAGGAAAAATTTATATTTTTGGCGTATGAATAAGACGGTTTCTTGGGGTCAGCTACACCAGCAAAAACACGTTAATTAAACCCCTGGATGTAAATTGCGACAAAGAATTTAGCCGCACAAACTAGAAAAAAAAATAGCTTTGTTAGCGTGTTACAATTGCTGTTTTCTCGCCACACAACAAGAGATACTGTTGTAATGTAACCTTTGCTTATTGATTTAGGCTACAGGAAAAATTTATATATTTTGGCGTTGGTAAAAGACGGGGGTTTTCTTGGGGTCAGCACACCAGCAAAACAGCTTATTTAACCCCTGGATGTAAATTGCGCCAAAGAATTGAGCCGCCACTAAACATGTAGTTTGTAGCGTGTTACAATTGCGTGTTTTTCTACGCCCCACAACAAGTGGCTACAGTGTGTAATTACCTTTGTTGTGGAATTAGGGCATGAAGCAAAAATTTTCTATTTTTGGCGTTGAAAAAAGACGGTATTCTTGGGGTTCAGCACACCAGCAAAACAACGCTTAATTAACCCCTGGCTGTAAATTTCGCCAAAGAATTGTGCCGCACAAACAAGTATCTTTGTAGCGTTGTTACAATTGTGTGATATTTCTACGCCACTCAACATGAGATACAGTTGTAATTAACTTTGCTTGTGAAGTATAGGCTTTCAGGAAAAATTTATATATGTTTTGGCGTTTAAAATGACTGGGTTTTCTTGCGGGTCAGCACACCAAGCAAAACTACGCGTAATTAAACCCTGGAGAAATTGCGCTAAAGAATTGAGCCCCTCAAAGACTAGTAGCCTTTGTAGCGTGTTTACAATGCGATTTTCTACGCCAACACAAGAGATACAGTTGTAATTAAACTTTTCCTTGTGAATTAGGTTACACGAGGAAAAATGTTATATATTTTGGCGTTGAAAAAGACGGTTTTTGGGGGTCAGCACATCCAGCAAAACAACGCTTAAATTAAACCCCTGGATGGAAATTGCGCCAAAGAATTTAGCCGCACAAACTAGTAAGCTTTGTAGCGTGTTTACAATTGCGTGTTTTCTACGCCCACACAACAAAGAGATACAGATTGTATTAACCTTTGCTTTGAAATTAGGAGCTAACATGGAAAAATTTTATATATTTTGGCGTTGAAAAAGACGGTTTCTTGGGGTCAGCACACCAGCAAAACAACGCTTAATTAACCCTGGATGTAAATTGCGCCAAAGATTTGAGCCGCACAAACTAGTAGCTTTGTAGCGTGTTACAAATTGTGTGTTTTCTAAGCCACACAATCAGAGATACAGTTTTAATTAACCTTTGCTGTGTATTAGGACTACAGGAAAAATTTACATATTTTGGCGTTGAAAAAAAGACGGTTTATTGGGTCTGCACACCAGCTAAAAAAATGCTTTATTAACCCTGGTTTGTAAATTAGCGCAAAGAAATGAGCCACAAACTAGTATCTTTGTAGGTCGTGTTACTCAATTGCGTTTTTCTACGCCACACAAAGAGACTACAGTTGTAATATATCCTTTGCTTGTGATATTATTAGGCTACGAGGAAAAATTTATATATTTTGGGTTGAATAAGACGTTTCTTGGGGTTCAGCACACAGCAAAACAAACGCTTAATTAACACTGGATGTAATTGCGCCAAAGAATTGAGCCCCAAAAAAACTAGTATCTTTGTAGCGTTGTTGACTATGCGTGTTTTCTACGGCCACACACACATGAGATACAGTTATAATTAAACCTTTGCTTGTGAAAATTAGGCTACAGGAAAAATTATATATTTGGCGTTGAAAAAAGACGGTTTCTTGGGGGGTCGACCACCAGCAAAACAACGCTTAATTAACCCCTGGATGTAAATTGCGCATAGAATCGAGCCGCACAAACTAGTAGCTTTGTAGGTGTAACGAATTGCGTGTGGTTCTACGCACACAAAAGAGATACAGTTGTGTAATAACCTTTACTTGTGATTTAGGTACAGGAAAAATTTATATATTTGCCGTCTGAAAAAGACGGTTATTTTGGGGCAGCTCACCAGCAAAACAACGCTTAATTAACCCCTGGATGTAAAATTGCGCCAAGAAGAAATGTGCCACACAAACACGTAGCTTTGTATGCGTGTTACAATTTGCGTGTTTTCTACGCCACACAACATAGAGGATACAGTTTGATTAACCTTTGTTGTGAGATTAGGCTACAGGAAAAATTTTTTATTATTTTGGCGTTGAAAAAAGACGGTTTCTTGGGGTCAGCAACCAGCAAAACAACGCTTAATTAACCCCTTGGATGTAATTTGCGCCAAAGAATTGAGCCGCACAATAGTAGCTTTGTAGCGTGTTACAATTGTGTGTTTCTAGCCACACTAACAGTGATGACAGTTTGTAATTAACCTTTGTGTGAAATTAGGCTTCAGGAAAAAATTTATATATTTTGGCGTTTGAAAAAAGACGGTTGTGCTTGGGGTCAGCACACCAGCAAACAACGCTTAATTAACCCCCTGGGATGTAATTTGCACCATAGAATTGAGCTGCAAAAAATAGTAGCTTTGTAGCGTGTTACAATTGGTGTTTTCTACGCCTCACAAACAAGAAATACGAGTTGTAGTTAACCTTTTGTTGTGAAATTAGGTTCAGGCAAAAAATTTATATATTTTGCGTTGAAAAAGCGGTTTCTTGGGGTCGCACACCAGCAAAACATGCTTAATTTGAACCCTGGATGGTAATTGCGGCACAGAATTGAGCAGCACAAACTTGTAGCTTTGTTAGGTGTTACAATTGCGTGTTTCTACGCACACACAACAAGGATCAGTTGTAAATTAAAAACTTTGCTTTGTGATTAGGGCTAGGGCAGGAAAACATTTATTATTTTGGCGTTTAAAAAGGCTGTTTCTTGGGGAGTCAGCTACTCCAAGCGAACACAACCGCTTATATTATCCCAGGATGTAAATTGCGCCATAGAAATTGAGCGCACAAACTAGTAGCTTTGTAGGGTGTTACAATTGCGGGTTTATACGCCATCACATCATGAGCTCAGTTTGTAATTAACCTTTCCTTGGAATTTGGTACAGGAAAATTTATTTATTTTGGCGTTGAAAAGAGGTTTTTGGGGTCTGCACACAGCAAAATTACGCTTAATTATAACCCTGGATGTAAATTGCGCTCAAGAATGTGAGCCCCAACAATGGTAGCTTTGTAGGTGTTACATATTGGTATTTTTACGCCAACCAACGAAGAGATACAGTTGTAATATTAACTTTGCTTGTGAATTGGCTAAGGAAAAATTTATATATTTTGGGTTGATAAAAGAGGGTTCTTGGGGTCACACACCAGCAAAACAATACGCTTAATTAAACCCTGGATGTAAATTGCGCCAAGAATTTAGCCGCACAAACTAGTTGCTTTGTAGCGGTGTGACATTGCGTGTTTTCTACGCCACAACATAAAGAGATACAGTTTGTATATATCCTTTGCTGTGAGGATTTAGGCTATCAGGGAAAAAATTTATATATTTTTGGCGTTAAAAGGACGGTTTCTCTTGGGTCAGCACACAGCAAAACAACGCTTAATTAACCCTGGATTGTAAATTGCGCCGAAAGAATTGGCGACAAGAACTAGTAGCTTTGTAGCGTGTTACAATTGTGTGTTTTCGACGCAACAACAAGAGATACAGTTGTAAATTAACTTTGCTTGTGGAATTAGGCCTCACAGGAAAAAATTTATATCTTTTTGGGTGAAATAGACGGTTTCATGGGGGGCTAGCACACCAGCAAAACAATGCTTAATTTAACACCTGGATGTAAATGCGCACAAGAATTGAGCCCCACATAGATGTAGCTTTGCAGCGTGTTACAAATTGCGTGTTTGCTACGCCCACAGCAATCAAAGAGATACAGTTGTAATTAACTTTGTGTTTTTTTTTTTTTTTTTTTTTTTTTCCCTGTGAAATTAGGCTACAGGAAATTTTTATATATATTGGCGGTGTGAAAAAAGACGGTTTCTTGGGGTCAGCACACCAGCAAAAAACGCTTTAATTAACCCCTGGATGTAAATGCAGCAAGAATTGAGCCCCCCAAAAACTGTATTCTTGTAGCGTGTTCAATTGCGTGTTTTCTACGACACACAACAAGAGATACAGTATGTAATGTAACTTTGCTTGTGAATTCAGGCTAACAGGAAAAATTTATATATTTTGGTGTTGAAAAAGACGGTTTCTTGGGGATAGGAGTCAGACTCACCAGCTAAACAACGCTTAATTAACCCTTGGGATGTAAAAATTTAGGCGCCATAGAATCGAGCGTACAAACTAGTAGGCTTTGTAGCGTGTTACAATCTGGTGTTGTCTTACGCCACACAACAAGTGATACAGTTGTAATTAACTTGCTTGTGATTAGGCTATCAGGAAAAAAATTATTATTGCCGTTGAAAAGACGGTTCTTGGGGTCAGCACACCAGCAAACAAGCTTAATTAACACCCATGGATGTAAATTGCCGCCAAAGAATTGTGTTTTTTTGTGTTGTCTGCGCACATAACAAGTAGCCTTTGTAGGTGTTACAATTGCGTGTTTCTAGGCCAACAACAAAGGAGATACAGTTGTAATTAAACTTTGCTGTGTTTAGGTACAGGAAAAATTTATATAATTTGGCGTTGAAAAAAAGACGGTTTCTTGGGGTCAGCACACAGCTAAAGCAGACGCTGTAATTAACCCTGGATGTAAATGGCGCCAAAGGGATTGATGCCGCACATACTAGTAGCTTTGTAGCGTGTTACACAATTGTGTGTTTTCTAACGCCACTCAACAAGAGTTACAGTTCGTAATTAACCCTTTGCTTGTGAATTAGGTACAGGAAAATATTTTTATATTTTGGCGTGAAAAGACGTTTCTTGGGGTCAGCACACCAGCAAAACAACGCTTATTTAACCCCTGGATGTAAATTGACACCATAGGAAATTGAGCAGCACAACTAGTAGCTGTGTAGCGTGTTACATTTGAGTGTTTTTATCCGGCCATCACAACAAGAGGATATCAGTTGTATTTTACACTTTGCTTGTGAATTAGGCTACAGAAAAAAAATGGTATTTATATTTGCGTTGAATAAAGAGGTTTCTCTGGGGTCAGCTCCACCAGCATAAACAACGCTTAATTAACCTGGATGTTAATTGCGCCATAGAATTGTGCACACAAATAGTAGCTTTGTATGTTTGTGTTACAATTGCGGGTTTTCTACGCACACAACAAGAGAAAAGTTGTATTTTAACCTTTGCTTGTGAATTAGGCTACAGGAAATAAATTTATATATTTTGGCGTTGAAAACAGTCGTTTTTGGGGGTCAAAGCCACACCAGCAAAAAACAACGCTTATTATAACCCTGGATAGTAATTTGCGCATTAGAATTGAGCAGCCAAAGAATTGGAAGTGGATTTTATTGTTAATAATCGCTGGTTCTTTTGATGATTCAACAGGAACGGGTCTTAGTTCCCACGTGGATATTGTATGTATAGGCAGGCTGCAGTGGAGCACACAGGATTTCAGTCCAATACCCCAAAAAATTAAAAAAATAAAAACATTAAAAGAACATTTTCTAGACAAGCGAGACACCCCCAAAAAACGCTGTAAAAAAAATAATTCTTCAGTAAGAGCTTTTCAGCCGCGCAAACACCTTCCCCGATCTTACAAATGAGAAAGGGTTGGGGGAGCCCCGGCGTTTGGCCCGGAAATTTATAGCGGTGACGTCCAAACCCCCCCCCCAAGGAATTTTTTTTTTTTTTTCCACTTCTCTAAATTTCTTCATCTCTTCAATGTCCCCGGGAGGCTAGCCCCTTTTTCCTCCCCGAGTGCTTTGGGCCCCTGTAGGGCCCCTGTGCTTTACAGCCCTTTATTTAAACAAAAGCACACTTTTGTTTCACCGAAGTACCCCAAAAATTCGATTCGTTCCGAACCCAAGTTTTTCCCGAAAAATTTTAAAAAAAAATTAAATTCGTTTGAATCATTTGCCCCCTCAAATTTTTGACATAAAAAAATTTTGGGGTTTTAAAAAAACAGATAAAAAGAAAAAAAAAAAAATAACTTTTAAAAAAAACTTTTTTAAAAAAATAATTTAATTCCAAATTAATTGAAGTTTTAAATTGGATTGCCCCAAAGGGCTGAAATTTTAAAAATTTATAGTTTTGTGGAGAGATTAGGTTACACATTTCATGTATGCAGATGGATTAATGAATGGGGTTTTGAAAAAAATTCAAAAAAATTTAAAAATTTAAAGCTTTAAAAAAATACATTTTACTAATTTTAAAAAAAAATTTTTTTTGTTTTGCACAATTAATAAAATTACTTATCTGATTTCATAGTCATATTTTTCTTTTTTGGGTTTTAAAAAAAGGGGGCCCAGGGCTCTTTTGTTGAAACCAAAATAAAAAAAAATCTAAAATTGCCTGAGTCCCCCTTAAATTTAAAAAAACTAAAGGGGTTTCTTTTTTGCTATATTAGGGATTTTTTGGTTTTTAATTCCCCCCAATTTTCTGCAACCCCAAACGGGAGCATTTACTGAAATTTAAAAAAACTACTTTCCCCCCCCCCCTGTACAAACCCGAAGGATTCCTTGCTTTGTCTTCCTCCCTCCCAGCCTGAGTTTCACTGCATACCTTGTGTTTCCTCCCTCATGTTGAAACCTTAGGCTATGTTCCCCACAGCTTTTTTTTTTAGCGGATTTTTGTGTATTTTTTCCCCCAAGCGCGGAAAAACGGCTGAAAAACCGTCCCCGAAATTTAAAAATGGGAAACCCCAGTTTATAGGGGAACTATGGATTTCCCCTTTCCCCTCCCCCCTCGCCGATTTCCCTTGGGGGAGAAAGTGCATTTCCCAATTTTTAAAAGGGGGGATAGCACCGTGGATAAAGAATGTCTAAAGGGGCGGGGAGCTGCCGGGCCCCCCCCCCCGCTGTAAAGGGACACGGCGTAATTGCGGGCGAAATCCAGCCCCGCAATTATGCCGACAATAAGGGCTAGTTCACACGGCTGATTGCCGGCGTAATTGCGGGGACAGATTTCGGGGCGGGGGGTGGCAGCTCGCCGGCCCCATAGACAGTCATTATTCATGGCGCGTACACGCCGTAAATAATTGACATGTCACTTTCTCCCTGCTCGGCGGATTCGCCGAGCAGTGAGAGGAGATGAAATCCATAGTTCTCATATAGAACTATGGATTACCGTAATGACAGAGACGGATTTCAGCCGTACTGCAGCGCAAGTACGGCACGCAGTACGGCTGAAATCAGTGCCCAAATCAGCTGTGTGAACGAGGCCTAAGCCGTGTGAACATAGCCTTAGGAGATAGAACCCAATGGGGTGTCCTTTAAGAGGCTGTCCTGAAGAGAGCTACACCCCTTTGGCAATATTATCTCACAAAGTTGTTTCCTGCGTGTCCGGATAGCCTTGCTGAGCTTCCTTTTGGCAAGCAGCTGATATAGAAGGAAGCACGCAGGAATTTTAATTAAAGTATATCACAATAGTTAGTATTTAGAACATATTTTTTTCCCACTGGATAACCCCTTCAAGGTACATATCACCGAGAAAAAGATAACTATAACCTATAACTCTCAATCAAATAACATAACACTGAGTACTAGAAAGGGTTAAAATTTAACAGTTAATAATACACATAAAATATAACCCTATCAAATATCACTTGAAGAGCTGCAAAAAGTGGTCAAAATTAAGATTTATATAAATATAGCTATATACCGAGTCATGTTGAAAAATGTAAAGCCCACACAAACGGAATGCAACAAGCCCAAGAGTACTGATCATCCTAAAAAAATATGTAATTTACCAAGAAATAAAATAACTAAATACATATATTGTGGCAGAGCCACTAGGTAGTAGCCAAAAACTGCGTTGATCCGCTCACAAGCGTCGGGTTTGTATGGGGGAGGAGGCACGATCCTGGAAGGAGCCACTTCCACTGCACAGTCTAAACTACAGGTGTCAAACTGCGGCTCTCCAGCTGTTGGGAAACTACAACTCCCATCATGCCCACTGTTATAGATTATACAAATGCATGATGGGAGTTGTAGTTTCCCAACAGCTGGAGTGCCGCAGTTTGACACCCCTGGTCTAAACGATTCAAACAATATAAACGGACCAGCTTCACTCCTGATACATCCAGTTAAAAGATAAATTTATTTAAGCAAACATGTTAAAAAGCATATAGGGCTTATAAAAATGAAGGATCCCAGGAAGAAAATACATGATCACTGATTCATGTTGAAAATCATAGCGGCTTTAGTCTTTCCCTGGTTTTCTCTGGGTTCAATGGATCAAAGTTAATGCTACCAGCTGCCATGTTTCAGGGAAATGTATTAACAGTGTAAAACACAGAGAATTGGATGTACTGAATATCTTATTGATACACTGTCAGTTTCCTATTAAATGGCTATGAGTAAAGAGGTTTTTCCTCCGAAATTCATCAGCATGTCTTTGACTTCGTGATCATGTATGTTCTTCCTGGGATCCTTCATTTTCACAACCCCCTATATGCTTTTTAACATGTTTGCTTAAATAAATTTATCTTTTAACTGGATGTATCAGGAGTGAAGCTGGTCTGTTTATATTTTTAGAGCCCCAAGGTAGAGTACAGCAGGTCACCTGCTAGGGATGTGTCACCAAGGGCCTGGTCACGGTGGGGAAAGTCAGTGATTGTGGGTGAGCAACAGTAGGTTGCTGACTTTTGTACCTAGTATGGCTGATACCCAGCCATTATGGGCTGTTTTTTCCTGGAACAGCTGTAGTTCAGGTCTTATTATAAAAAGACTGTCACTCCAGGTATCCAGGAAGTGCGGTTGCTGCCTTCAGTTTGGAGAAATAGGGGAGCTGTTGAGAGAAGGGTTTTACCCCCAGACTTGAGGAAAGCTTGTACTGGGTACGATGACTGTACTGCTGGATATTGGTTGGGTTAAGCATTAGCCCCATATGTAGAGAGAGAATCTACATGTTCAGTTAGTGGCCAGATGGTTTAATTTGTATGTTTGTTTCTTCCATGTGCTAAAGTTATAAAGCTGGCTGAGGCCAGTGTTAAACAGAAGTCTGGTGTTGGAGTGCCATATGTTGGTGTGCAACTGTCTTACAAAAGGGATATGTTAACCCCTTCAAGGCCCTTTGACATGGGCTGACGTTTGGGTATGAATCTTTGTATGAGCCTTAGATCGCCTGATTATTGGCCAGTGTAAACGTGCCCTGACCAGTCGACAAAAGAGAAAATCCTGTAATGTCAGCTGCTCTTTTATGTCCATGTAAACGAGATTTGCTGCTGACATAATGCAAACTATTTGGTGGACAAGCCATCATTCTATCCCCATGAAGAATTTATCAACTTCTATGAAGGATCTTTTAAATTAACATATTACAATCTGTTATAGCATCATTTGTAGTGTGAAAGGACCCATGGTCCAGGAATTGGTCCAGTATTTTCCATTACTACTTATAGCTTCATGGATGGTGTCCTGTTCTCACTGAGACTTATATTTGATTAATTTTTTATAGCAATAGTTAGTAATGTAAGAAGACTAAAATCTAAGGTCACTGAGACCAGAAGTCAGATCGTTTTAACCCCTTAAGGACCAAGAATTTTTTTTCGTCACATTCGTTCTTTTTCTCTCTGACTTGCAAAATCCATAATTTTTTTACTTTTCCATCTACATTGACAAATTAGTTTATTATTTTGCGGGACAAGATGTACTTTCTAATGGTGCCATTGATTGTACCATAGAATATACTGGGAAACCACAAAAACACAAAAAAATTCTAAGTGCCATGTTTGTGGGGGGTTTTGTTTTTAAGGCACCCGCTTTGTGTCATATGTATTCTCCAGGTTGATCCGATTCCTGCGTTAGCACACATTTTTCTTTATGTCTTTGCGCATTTTGTGCTACCGTTAATAATACATTTTTTGTACTTCCACCTATGAACTTGAATGATGGTCAATGTTTTATAGACTGAAATTTACTTTCCAGTGATATCATTTTGGGATAGATGCGACTTTTTTGATCACTTTTCATCCAAGTTTTAGAAGATGTGAAATGACCAAAACAATACAATTTTGGTGTTTGGAATTTTTTTCTTCTGCAGTGTTCAGCGTATGGGATAAATGATGCTAGATTTTAATAGATCAGACTTTTACGGACATGACAATACCAATCATGTGTAACTTTTTATTATTTTTTTATTATTTGTAAAATGGCAAAAGGGGGATGATTTGAGCTTTTAATATTTAATATTTTTTATACTTCTAAACATTTGTTTTTTTTTTACTTTTGATCCCCCAGAGTACTTGGCCACTAAGGGACATGATTGTCATTATGAAAAAAACTGAGATTCTTAGTTCACACGTTTTGATCAAAAAACGTTTAAGCCACCCACGGCTTACAACGTGATCTCAAGGCGGGTGGTCCTACGCTATCTTTACCTCTCAATAGAGCCAAATTCAGACTTCTCATTGGGTCAACTAACCTCCATTATCCAGAGAGAGAAAAAAAAAAACACCAACCTTGCAAGCTGCACTGATATAACAGCCTGTGAAAGTGGGCGGGGTGCAAGAAACCAAAATGGAGGCATCCCTTCCTCCCTATATAGATTAAAAGCAACATATGCCAAATACAACGTATAGTTCTGCACAAAAAAACATTTTTGAAAAACACAATGTGAACCTGGGTGCCACTGGCAGGGTTGCGGCATATATATATACACACGCACATCATTACCAGTGGCACACCAACTGCTAAAAGGGCTATACAATACATGGAAATCCCTAAAGAAGCATTTATGCTATCTTTCATACATGGAAAAAACTTTGAGATTCTTAGTTCACACGTTTTGATCAAAAAAGGTTTAAGCCACCCACGGCTTACAACGTGATCTCAAGGCGGGTGGTCCTACGCTATCCTTACCTCTCAATAGAGCCAAATTGTGTGATTGTCATAACACCCTTCTGCATTGTTTATACAATGTTTAAAGATGGCAATGGAAGCTGTCACTGGGCTTCCAACCATCATGTTGACTGTTCAGCGTGGCAATGTTTCTCACTCATTCAGATGCCATAGCTGCTATTGCCGCTGCACTTAAAGGGTTAAACAGCAGGAAATGTAGCCTGCTTCCTTCCCTGCTGTTACCTGTGGGTATCAACTGCGATTAGCTGGCACCAACTGCCTATGTAGCGGGATTACAGAGTAATCTCGCTACATAGAACCATAACGGCAGTATGACGTAAATGTACATGATGTGTTGCTAAAGGGTTAATTGACATAAATAGATAAGAGAACATAATTTGAAATGGAAGAACATGGCTTTTGTTATAAATGTAGGCTTAAAGTGTTTAAAGCTGGCCATAGACATCACAGTTTCCTGAAACGATCTCTTAACTATCATAACTAGGGGGCTAGCCAATATTAGGCAATATATTTTAATATGATCAGTCCTGGGAGCTTCTACAATGTTAAATTACACTATACTCACTAAGACATACACTTAAGCTGGTAAGACCTTGCACCTGCGGAATAGCACTCCAATTTTTCTTCAGGACGCTGATTGCAAGCATGAAGGAGACAGATCTCCTTCACAGCTATAACCAATTGGTATCTCTGCCAATCAGACTGTGCGGCTCATTAACCTACATATTGTGCATTCTTAAAATCGCTGTACTGGACAAGGTGAAATTTCATTAAGGTTACTTAAAGTAGTATGATCTAATAGTTCAAACTTTGCTTGATTTAGAAATTCTAGAGGTACTGAGTACAGGCTAATACATTACTGATACCATTTTCTCACTATTTCGTTTTTAGTATATAGTATATTATCTCTATTGTTATCTGTTGTTTTGATGGGTCATTTATAGGAAATCCTTCCTTCTTGGCCCTTTTAGTGCATGTTCAGATGGAATAGAGGGTTTCTTTATCAAGATTCCTCTAGTGGCTACAGCATCCACTTTGAAGGACTTGCTTCATCCATTAACATGAACAAACATAATCAGCATCAAAGTAATAGGAATTTTACCTTTTTTAGTGCAGTTTGCATATTGGATTTTTAAAGAAGTTGTCTCTGTACAAACAACCCTTTACTAGTAAAAGCTGGATTATTACTGCTGATTCTGGCATGGAAAGATTTAGCCTGATATACTCTATGATATCCTCTATGTTAGATGGAGGCTACTTAAATTTTAGAATTAGAATGCCCATCCATGTAATATAAGGACACAGGGTCAGAATAGCCCACCAGAGTACCAGAGGATGCTCTAGTTGGCCCAAGATATGTCTCAGTAATGTACACCTAATATTTCAGGGCCTTCAAGATTGCGTAGAAAAAAACCTTAATTGGAGCTGACTATACAAACAATTACCGGATATCCCTTGAAACTCTGCACATGCAAAGACTACTTGAAAGTGGCCTTCTATATCCTTGATAGTTAAAGTGTGGGCACTCAGAATTATTTCTTGTGCTGGGCCATCAGAATGATTTCCTCTGGTGGGTCTCAAGAAGTTCAGTATAACACGGCATGGACAGCCTGAATTTGCCAGAATAATAGCTGTGATTAGTATGGCTCTCAGCTTTAGTTTATACACAGTCAAATCACAATATTATAACCACCAGATAATATCCAGACTGCTGTGTGCCGCATGGACAGCAGCTAAATGGGCTAGAAGTCACTCAATAAGGTCTTGGTAGGTTGTCACAGGTATCGGAAGCCATGCTGACTGCAGTACATTCCACAGTTGCTGGAGGATGCATGGAGGAAGATCCATAGAGCAAACAATAATCGAGGTGGTCCCACAGATGCTCAACTGGATTCAAGTCTGTGGAATTAGAAGACCAGCATATCTTTTGGAAGGCTTGGTCTTTTCTAGATATGTGACATGTCGTTTTGTCTTGCTAGAAGACCTCATCTGCCCCAGGGACGACAGTCAGCATATATGGGTGTACATGATCATCAAGGATGGATTCATATTCAAACTAGTTGACGTGCTTTCCACATTAATGATCTAGGCCTAGAGAATGAGAATAACAAGACCATAACACTCCCACCACCAGCTTGTTTTTTTTCCAACAATGGTTGAAGCGTGTTTGTTCTCTGATCTTTTTCTCTTGACACGCCACCATCGATGAAGCGGGAAACCTGAGAAGGCCACTGTTTACCAAGAAGGGGAGGTCCAATTCCAATACTACTGTAAAAAATTAAAGCCTTTTCTGCCGATGTAGCTTGGTAAGTAGCGGTGCAGCGGCCATCTGTCTGCATTGGAGCCCCATACACAGTGGGGTGCGCTGAACTGTTATTTTAGACAGACGTTTGTTAGCCCCCTGGTCATTTTTGGTGGTAAGTTGCTCCACAATAGCCTGTAACATGATGGTCCAGTCTCACGCACCTGCTATGCAATTCCCATCTCATTTATAAGCAATGGTGTAATTTATAATCCAAGTAATAAATGCTCACCACAAGTATATAGCTCACCACTTCTTAAGTTGCAATGTCCATATAGTGATTCTCCGAAGGAAACTGATCTCCGCACGCAGAGCTGCTGGTCCTTGCTCCAAGTACATTCAAGCATAACCCGAATCAATCAGGAAATCCAGCAGATGAAGTAACCTCCGATCTTTATTTAAATTATGGGCTCAAAGGTAGGTGACATAAAACGCATAAATAAACGCCAACGCGTTTCCGACCCTAACCGGGTCCTTACAAGCACCCGGTTAGGGTTTGAAACGCATTGGCATTTATTTACACATTTTATGTCACCAACCTGTGAGCCCGTCATTTAAATAAAGATCAGAGGTTACTTCATCTGCTGGATTTCCTGATTGATTTTGGGTTATGCTTGAATTTAATTTATAATACACTTTTACCACAGCAGCATGTGAACAGTTCACAAACTGCACAGTTTCAGAAACACTACCAACTTTAACTTGAAAGTCAATATTCATCTATTTTGGCAAATCTGATAAATTGTCTCTGTTATCAATGACAGCAACGAGGGATATGTGTACAGATAGCCTATCTGCACCCACAAAACATGACCTTCTTCATGAAGTATGCACTGCAGATTTTGAAAGTAGGAAGTGGCCATCATAATACTGTATGACTTTACTGTGTAGTTGGGGTTTCAAGTGGACAAATGAACAAGTTGTCTTGATGCAACAAATCAGATCAATAAAATCGTTGTTATTCTTTGAAAAAAAAAAAGTAGGGTAAAGGTTTTTCTCGTAAATCAATGCATTAAGACATGTAACAGTTTGCTAAAGTAGATTTTGAACATGCTTTATTGTATTTTTAAAACTGGATTTATTTAAAAAACATAATTTAAAAACTTCCTAATCCAAGTTTTGTTATTTATGTGTTATTTATTTGTTAAAACACTTCTATTGATATTCCACATTGATAATGTAAGATGCAGATACTGAAAGTATTGATGCTCAAACCTTCCTGGTGTTATATCTTTCTAACATAACCTGGCAGCAGTAAAGCAGTGTAATAGCCTATTAAATCACAGTTAAATTAGATTACATCATAAAACAAGCGTTTGTCTTTATGACAGCAGTTAACTGGTGTGCAAGTTTAATAAATTCTCTTTTTCAACCACAGACATAATAACAGTTACTGATACTGAGTATTCCATTAAGTTTACTATTTATTTACTGTCAATCTATTTGATAAGTCCTTTGAGATACATCATAAGTAAATAAATTGTGCTGCTTTGATGGTTTATTATACTTTCCATATAAAATCATTCTTATGTTCAGGACAAAATGTGCAGTCAGATTTATTATTTGCATAGTGATAATTCCATCTGTTTTCATACTACAGAAAAGCAAAGTAAATGTGTTCCCGTGGTTGGCTTGTGTTCTCTGGGATTTTCAGAAATTCCTGTATTGGCCAGAAATGCAAGAAAATAAAAAGTAACCAGTGCTCACCTCCTCACCTCTCCCACCACTGGAGCTTAATGGGGTTGTCTCACTACAAAGAAGCTTTCAAAATGTAGGGAACACTAAATAAAGATGTTTTCCAAATATATTGGGTTGTTCATCTTTTTTTTGTTAAGGAGCTACAAGTGATTTTATCACCTTCTGTGCTCTCTCTGGTTCCCTAAGGGGCCGACCTGTGTACTCTTTTCTCCCCTGCTGTTTGTTCTACCTGATAGCAGGGAGTGACGTCATCACACAGGGGACCGACCGGCAGTGTGAAAGCTTGTGTGTTATCTGATCTATCAGAAAAAAGACTAATTACTCTACTGTTCACATTAGCTCAGAAGCTTCTCAGGACCTCAGTGAAGGTAATTTAGCTAATCTAGACTAAAACAGAGAAGTCTGAATACACAGAGTTCATATACTAATTACAGACAGCTTGACCAGGAAGTGACAGAGCCAAGCAGCATTATTCCATTCATGCATCCTATGAAACTTTGAGATGAGACAACCCCTTTAATTATTCCCCAACAATGACTTCACATGCATTGCTCATGTGACCATAGATCCAGTTCTTGTTTGTGGTGCACAATGGCTGAAGCCAGTGATTGGCTATGAGGTTATGACCGCAACATATGTGACATCACTGATGAGGGACCTGTAGGGGGCACTGGAATTCTGGCAGCACTGGAATCGAGGCGGCAGAAGTGAGTATCAGTTTTTTTTTCCTGCTCTCCCAGCCAGAAGAGCACCTTACATCCTGAAGTCTTTATTTTATAAAAGAGTGTTCCTTTCACGGTTTAAGAACCAATATGACAGTTTGAGCTTTTCCTAATTCCTGCGTGTAACAAAATGAAATCCTTTTATTTGGATATTTATACTAATTTACAGAAAAAGCCTCATATGACAAAGAAAACAAATCTCTACAAAGTGATTTACATGTTACACAGCTATTGCACACAACATATAATTAAATTCACAATAACTATGCCACATCTTAAAGGAAATGTGTCATCAGAAAATCACTTATTCTTTACTTCATGTTTTAATGTGAAACACAGTTTTTTAAGAATTATTGATTATGTTTTTGTAATTTTCCATATTATTATTATTATTATTATTATTATTATTATTATTATTATTATTATTATTTTAATCCTGAAATCCTGCAGTTTTCACTTTGGCCACTAAGCCTAAAAAGTCTCTTCATTATTATCACAGGCAGAATTATAGTAAAAAGTGACACCAATGTGTAGATAAGAAAGGATCCACCATTCACAATAGAAGATAGTACCACCTCTTCCTCTTTTCCTTCCTGCACAGTGATTTCTTCCTAGGCCACACAAGTTTGTCTAGAAAACTCTCCTATAGAAGTTAATGGGTCCCCTCCGGTTCACAGGCTGCTGTAAAGTATGTTTCTAAATGCTGTTAAAAGCAGCTCAGGCAAAATGGCTGACCCCATAATCATATACAGACTACAGAAGTGAGAAATCTACAATCAGAAAATAAAAACCGCTGAGAAGAAAATAATATTGGTGATAGATTTCATTAAAATTGCTCAAGCAGTCAAGTTGCATCCTTTGTGAATTGAAGATTTGCATTGATGGGCAAGAAATAAAAGCACTGCAAACAACTGTATGACTCTACTGAAAAGTACCAGTCAGGAGACCGAAACAACAAAAAGTGATTGACTCTCAGAGTACAGTATAGTTGTCAGCTACATATGTTGTGGGTAGCCTCATAAATAAAAAATCTTTACAATGATGTATAATCCTTCGGGGCACTTCTACATCCGTTCCCTTAATTACCACGGTCGCTTCTACACCCACTCTAGAATTGCTAAATACTTTTTATACTGGGATGCCAAGAATTGTACAAGTATTCCATGTGTCATCTGAGAAACTATGGGGGACATATATGAATGGGGCTGCGTCAGTGTTCTGTACATGTATGAACAGTTGTACGCCGAAACTTGGCGCTTTCTGGACCAGAAATGATACTTTTGAAGATGCCAAAAATGCACCAAAAATATGCTATGATACCACACGCCACATTTATGAACCCACATATGAGAGGTTCATAAATACAGTCACATTCTACACTCCTCTATATATAGAGCTGGCGTGTCGGTGCCAAGTTTCATACATGTCACCCCATGTATTTATCATTGAGGTCTATGCTTCTTCTGATGCATTTCACTTCTTTTTCTGCCTTGGCAGCTAGCACCTTGCACAGGTCACTAAAGTTATATTTACTGTCCACTAATACCCTTTCAATGAAAATTTTATCCTCTGTCTTACCATTTGATACATAATTGTATGGATTGTTTTTTATGATGCTGGTCACTATAACACCCTGTTCACTGCTCACATGATCATTAGCCAATTATTGGCTCCATTGGTTACATGAGTTGTGAACAGGATGTCACTGCTGAGTGACCTTTTAAAATATATAGTTTCATGGGTCTAATGTAGTAGATTAGTGGGCTTTTGATTGATGGATTTTAAACTGATATATTTGAAGTAGAATAGGAATTTATTCTCTGGTATTAGAAAATAGGTACGAGGGACGTTCATTAAAGATTTCCTCTGACCCACTTCCTGTTGACTGAGAGCAATGAAACTTGGCACAGTTATTAGTCCTCCTCTACATAGGTGCCCCCTAGGAACATACCCTTCTCCCATCTCGCTTGTAGAAGTCGACATGTTGCTCCAAAAACCATGTTGTGACTTCAGAAATCAGAGTCTCATCATCTGGAAAATGCTTGCCCTTCAAAAATAACTTCATTTTTAGATAGGGGTGGAAGTCCGATGGTGCGAGGTCGGGTGAACAAGGGGGAAGCGGTAGTATCTCAAAGCCACGGGAGCATGCTTCCATTTGGGCAACATGTGAGTTGTGAACTGGTGCATTGTCTTGAAGATGGACAACTTTGATGAGCATGCAACGTCTCTCGGTTTTGATTATCTGCCACAATTTCCACAGCAGTGAAGCATAGTAGGCCCCAGTGATCATGGTACCCTTTGCTAGGAAATCCATCAATATTATTCCGTGCTGGTCCCAAAATACTGTGAGCATGACCTTGCCTAAAGAGGGTTGGGCACATGCCTTCTTTGGAGGCGGTGAGTCATGATCTACCATTGTATCGACTGGACTTTAGTCTTAGGATTATAGTGATAGACCCAGCTTTTCATCCTGTGTAATCAGTCTTTTGAGAAAGTCCTCCTGGTTTCCACGGCACATCGTCAATAGAACCTGAGAGCATTCGACTCGTTTCTGCTTCTGGAAAATTGTGAGCAGCCGGGGAACCCAGCGAACGGATACCTTATACATATGAAGATGATCTTGGAAGATTTTTTCCATGGACCCCATACTAATCTTGACATTTTGGGCTAGGTGGCGAATAGCTATGCATCCATTTCCCAAAATGGCAACCTCCACTTGTTGGGTGAAGTGTCAATCATAGCAATAGAAAGTCCCCTGAATTGGAGCTGTTGTCACCGAAGGCCGACCACATTTAATTGACTTATGCCAAGTTTCTTGAACTACTTCATAAATAGAATCATCACCATAAGCCTCTTTCATCTCAACGAATGTCTCCGTTGTGTGCCCTTTCAGGTAAGAAACTGATGAATGCCTCTGTATTCCACTTGGTCCCATGATCAAACCTCCGACACCACTTCAAGGCACCCTGTAAAATCAAAACCGTGATCACTTCTGAGTTGCAAATTGGCACTGAACCTATAGAGACTAAATCATTACACAGTGCAGTTTCACACCCCTGTGGATAAAATAGAATGGCCAGGGAAATCCTTTAATGTATGCCCCTCGTAACTACCTTATAGAGATTTTTACCATTCTCTGGATCAACACTATAGAATTACAGGTTGAACTTGATATTCGTTTGTCATTGTTCAACTTTGATAGCCATGTAAATATGCCAGGTAAATGGTTCTCTGTGGTAGACCCTGAAAAGTTTATGCCAGTAAAGAATAAATGAATATATTAAAATAAAATATGCATGGGAAATGTGACCAGTAGAAAAACAACACCAAGCATGAAAGTAAAGGTACACAGGAACAACTATGTAACAGTCTAAAGTGGTCATGTCAGAGAACAATTAAAATTGTCTGGCTTGTCAGTATAGTTCACAGGATGGTCGACTTCAGATGCCATGAAATGCTAGACAAACAATGTAGAAGTATTCAGCACTCTAAGAGATGGTGAGTATTGCAGCTTTCAAAGTTTTATTGATTCATCCAAGTCACACAAATTAACCACTGTATTTCTCCTGACTCATGTGCCTCCTTCCTGAAGAATGGAGGTGGCATGAATTGTTACTATTTTGCACTATTGTTAATTGACACTGTGGTTATTTTTTTGTAACATAGATGGATCAATAAAAATTTGAAGGCTGCAATACTCACCATCTTTTGGCGTGCAGAATATTTCCACACATTGTTTGGTCAAAACGATTATTCACTCAACTTGATAGAGCTTGAACAGTGTTATAAAAATAGGATAACAATTGCAGTAATCAAATGTGATCAGAACCGATTCAAAAAGACTCAATGCTATAAGGCTACAAAGTTACCATATGTATTTTTAAGGACTATTTTTCAAGACAAACAGGTTGGAGCTATGAGTTGGTGTGTGCATGCGCAATGGGTAAGATTGTTACTGTCATAATCACTGAGATATTGTGAATGTTTGACACAAATCGCTCCAACTACTATTTATTATGTTGACTGGAATAAAACACACCTTAGTATATGTCATCATTGAGTGGATAAATCTGTTCCGGTCCAAACTCATTGTCAATCAGGACTCATTAGTATGGTTATCAGATTTATCTCTGTAACAAACCATGGTTTTGTGTTTGCATCACATCACATTTTATAATTTGGAAATATCCAATAAGGGTTTCCATTCCATGACTACAAGTGGAGATTATGAAAACCATAAGAAATTAATCTACAAGGTATATTAAAACTTCTGTGACACCAGGATAGAAAAAATTTTGATTCCTGATTGAATGATAAGAGAAAAACAACATTTCTTGCATTTTCCTAGGACAACTTTCAATCTTTAAAGATTGTCCAATCATTTGTTAAAAAAACGTAAAAAATTACATTGATTTGAATTGTAAGAGAATTATTTAGTAGTTTTATCCATGTTTCCCTAGAATTACTATGAAATCCACATTGGCAGCAAAGATTTAGCACTATGGTTTTTGCAGTAGATGTAGAGGGCATTTGCTCCTCCAGGACATAATAATCAGGTGGAAGAGAAGAATACATTACTTTAGAATGCACACAGGGTTTGTTTTTAACCTCCTTCCACCGCAGCCAGTTTTGACCTCCCTGACAGAGCCCCATTTTTGAAATCTGACATGTGTCACTTGATGTGGGAATAACTTTGTTATACTTTCTCATGACACATTGTGCTTTAAGTTAGTAAGAAATTTTGGTCCATTCAATCCTTGTTTATTTGTGAAAAATATAAAATTGTCATGAAAATTTAGAAAAATGTGTAATTTTCACAGTTCAAACATTTCTGCATGTAAGAGATAGTTATTTCATGTCAAATAGTTTATAACTAGCATCTACCATATGTCTACTGTAGGTTGGCCTCATTTTTTAAACGTCTTTTTATTTTTTTTACGACAGGGGGCTTTAGTAGTAATATTTCACTTTTTCAAGAAAATTTGCAACATAGATTTTGTTAGGGACCAGTCGAGTTCTGACCTAAGGTGCTAAAACTTAATAAACACCATTAAAAAGACACCATATTGGAAACTCCACATCTTAAATAATATATCCAGGGGTGTAGTCAGTACATTGACCCTACAGTGTTAGGATGTGAAAATCAAAAAAATTTTTTTTTTCAAACAATCTGCAATTTTAGCTGAAAATGTTCATTTTTACAAGGAATCCTGAAAAAAAAGCACCACATTATATGTTACGTAATTTCTTCCAAGTTCGACAATATATGTGGGTCTAAACTGCATGACAGGGTGTACAAAGGAGGAGCCACTATTTTGCTTCAGGAATGCAGATTTTCGTGGGTGCCATGTCGCATTTACAAAGCCTCCAAAGTACCAGAACAGGTGAAACATTCCAGAAGTCACCCCATTTTGGATCCTCATGGATCTTATCTAGGGGTTGTATTGTGCAAATTTGCGCACAAGTTCCAACAGTTTGTTTTAGCATTGGGCCATGAAAATTGGGGGTGGGGCGGGGACAGAGTTCCACCATTGCTTTTTGGGCTTCATTTTATAGCATTCGCCGTACGGTATAAATGACGGGATAACTTTACTATGCAGGTCGGTGCAATTACAATAATATAAATATTATATATAGTTTTGTAGGTTTTATTACTTTTACACAATGGAAATGCATTTATTTTAAAAAAAAAGTCTGACAGCCATAACTTTTTTTTATTTTTCTGTATATGAAGCTGAATAAGGACTGTGTTTCTGTGGGATGAGTTGACATTTTTAATGGTACCATTATGGGGTTCATATGACGCTTTGATCACTTTTTATCAATGTTTTCTTGAGGCGTTTTGCACAAAATACAGCAATCCTGGTTGTTTTTTATTTTTATTTTTTACAGCAGCTTTACTCAGCAGTTGGATATAATACAGTGATACCCAATTTATATATTTTTTATGTTTTTCTGCTTTTGCTCAATAAAAACACTTTTATTCAAAAAGCAAAACACGTTTTTGTATCACCATAGTGTGAGAGCCATCACTTTTTTTGTTCTGTGTATGGAGCTGTGTAAGTTGTGCAGGATAAGTTGATGTTTTTATTGATATCATTATTGGGGGGCAAGGCTTTTTGATTGCTTTAAATCCGTTTTTTTGAAGGCAGGGTAATGAAAATACTGCAATTCTAGTAGTGGCTTTTTTTTTTTTTTTTTATTGTAACCACGAACTATACATGGCAAATTATTTTTAATCTGTGGGTTGAAACAATTGCAGTGATACCAAATTTATATAGTTGTTTTAATATTGGAGCTCTTTAAAAAAAAAGTGTTTATTATGTAAAACAATTTTTATGCATCGCTAACTTTTTTTTATTTTTCCATATGCAGGGCTGTGTAAGGACCTTTTTTTGCAGGATGAACTGACATTTTCATTTGTATCACTGCCATTTATATGACTCTTGATTGCTTTTTATTCCAATTTATGTGCTGAGGAATGAACAAAAAATTACAATTCTGTGACTTTTTTGGGGGGTGGGATTTACGGTATTTACTGTGTGGGTTAAATGATATGAAATATTTATAGGGTAGGTCATTACGGACGTGGTGATACTAGATATGTATACTTTGTTCTTTCTTGTTTTTGTGGAGGATTAAAATGGAAAAGGGTGGTATACATTTTTACAAATTTTATTTGTTAGATGGTGATGGAGCCAGAGGGAGCTCCCTCCATCTGTCTTTACCTTAGCTGCCACAATCATGATTAATTATGGTAGCTAAGGGGTGATATATATTGCTGGTCCCAAGCTACGATGGGGTCCGATTGAGAGCTTGCACGATGTCCAGGATGTACATGTACATCCTTTTGCGGGAAGTCGCTTCCCGATAGAACGTACAGGTATGTCCAGTGTTGGGAAGGGGTTAATTGGTAACTATGGAAACACATAGATCTGCAATAAAGCAGTATCGATAAAATGGTAGGATATTTTGTCATCCAGACTATATGAAAAATGTCTTTATGTTCGAATAACAGAGATTGGTTGTAAGAATACAAATACTTTTTAAGTAAAATTCGACCATGTCCAGGTTAGTGTCTGATTTATAATTGCCTTAAGTGTTAAGCCTGGTTTACAACTGTGCCATTAATTACTTGTTCTGGCATGGAAACAGAGAATCTAAAATAACGGTGTTTTGGATCATGATGGACATGAATGGTGCCCAAATGACCCAATGACTATTATGGAGCCTATCTGGTTTCTGTCTTGCTGTCCGTCATTAAAGGGGTGTTCTCACCATGTTGTGTCACAGAGCCTGCTCTTCACAGCCGGTTTCAGACTCACACTTCCTGGTTAGGCTGTGGGTGGATTTATAGCAGTGACTGGCATATCAACTCTACTATTCCTAGCTGAGCCTGTTACACTGAGATGAGTTATGTAACAGAAATTCCACGGCACACAAGGGCGTAATTGATTATAATTTGCCTAATCTTCATATAAGTGTATAGTTTGAAACTTACAGACTCGCCCGACTCGCATCATCCTTAATGCAGTTACCTTCTAGCCCTTTGCTACTGCAGCGGTCCTATATTGCCTTCTACTATATTTGCCAGCATTCTTTCCATGCATACCTATCTTATACTTGGTACCTGGTGCCAGCCATAGATTTGTGATCCTACTGAGAAAGGTTGTAGGCACAACCGAAACGTTTAAAAGTGATCACAGCTTCCCCTGGCCCTATATCCTTGTTATGTAAATTTGTGTAAGGAAATCATGCTATGTAACCTGTCTTTGTAACTTTCAAACTATACACTTATATAAAGATTGTGCAAATTATAATCAATTACGCCCTTGTGTGCTGTGGAATTTCTGTTACATAACTAATTCTGAGTTGCAATACTCCTCTCCACACGCACCATTTATACTCTCCATAGTGCTGGACAGTATACTTTATTAACACTCAGATGAGTGTCAGAAGTTTATAAACTGTAATGCACAAGGTTACAGAGATCCAAAGGGTTACAGTTGGTCAGATAGTAATGTAAACAAGCTTCTGTGCTGCAGATAACACTCAGCAGGGAGTGGGTCCCCATGGTGGGACAGGGCTTCCAGAGCAATGTGAGCAGAGAGGTGGTTGGTAAGTTAAGAATGCTTGTGTACACAAGCAGGGGATAAAATCTTCTCTACCTCCTAAACAAAGCAGAATCAGAATAGCAATGTTTTTGGTAATAGTCTTTATTAACCTTTGCCTGCACATTTAAAGCTAAGCAATGTCCCATTTAATGGAACCTCTGATGTGGATGTTAACCTAACCCTACTGACATATATTAGGAGCCCTGGAACATTTTAAACACGTGTCTTTTTGGTGCTCTGTGGTGATTCATGTTTTAGTTCAGTAGAACTGAAGGGGGTCTGCATATTGCTGCCATATTATAAGTTTTAGTTTGTTCATGATAAATCTGCTTTAGCCTATTTTGTACAATGATGTCTGTTGACTTAGTAACAATTACATTTTGATAGATACTGCATACTTTTCTAAGAAAAATTGCTACACATTTAAGCCCATTATTAACACAATGCAATTTCCTTTTTTTCCCTGAAAAATTAGAAATTATCTTTGTTTTTACTTAGAATATAACTTACATATAATGTTTTATTTTAAGCATTAGATGCAGTCAGACTAGGTAGATAATTGAGTTATGTGGCTCTGTGCGTTCCCAAACATGTACCCTGCCATGGTTCCCAGAGTTCTAATCCATCTCTGATTTTAACATGATTCTGTGTGTAAATGACAAGTCTCATTGAGATACCCACAATAGCAAAGCAAGTCAGCATGTCTAACCTCCCATCCTCTTAATGCTGAAGCAGGGCAACACAGGAAAATGAGCTCTGAAATCAGGAATCTCTGTGTAGATAAAAAATGAAACAACAAAACACAGATGTACATTACATTGCTCCACTCCAAAGCTTTTTGTCCTAAGTTCCCCCCAACCTTAAAGGCACAATTTCCCATCCCCTCCCCTATAGGAAGTCTCATTCATTCATATATTGCTGGAATGCCATAATTCTCTTTCAGCAAGATTACCAATCTCCAAGCCCCCTCTTCCTTTTTCTGGCCTGTGCCATGGAGAGAAAGGAAAAGGAGCAGAGCTTGCCCAGATGGTTGAAGACCAAAAAGACAGAACTTTTTCTCATGCTTTTAAAAAGACTGCTTTCTTTCCTGCCTAATATTTGGCTCCTTCAATTGCATATGGAGAGGTTTTACTCCAAGGTTAGCATAACTATTATGGGAACGCTTTTAATCTACAGCATTTGTTTACATGCTGAAAGGAATCCCTAGTCCTTAAGCATTGGGGCCAGAGTTTTTCAGTAGCAGCTTTTAGTCTATGGAGTGAACTGCAAGTTAATGTTGTCACACAGAATACCAACTATATGAACTGATTATAAAAATGACTTGGCCTTAAATTATCTTATCTTGTACATGAGCTCTTATGTGCACAAAAGGTTTCTACGCACGGTAAATAAATATATAGTTTTAACCATTTCTGTTCCTGAAGAACTGCATGCTTCTGTAGTCCATTACAATTTTTTTTTTCACTACAGCCACAGTCACTAGGAGATTTAAAAAAAAAATCTGGATTTTGTTTAAAAAACAGTGCCAGTTTTAACAATAGGCTGTTTCTTATATCCTAGCATAACTCTGTTTAAGACAATGGAGAACAGTGACATGGTAGTAGAAAGTACCAGTAGTCTTCTAATTTCATATCACCCCTGTTTAACTAGTCAAAAGGGAAGGATTGCCAACCTGATTTTTATTTTGTGTCCAAAAATGAGCAGTTAACATTTTTAAGGACCCATCAAATGAGTGATAATGAATCATAAAGATTATACATAATACATGTCTACAGCCCAGAATACTGTTTTGAAGACATTAGCTGCATTTGCTGAGAAGTGTAAAATGAGGATAATTATGCAATAACCTGCACAAGCTCCTCCATCTTTGAAAAAGTTCACAGAGTAAAAATGGATATATGGGCTCTCTGTCACGTTCACGCCATCTGGCCCCGGTTGTCGGCCACGGCCGCTGAGACAACAACTGCACCTTGGCTTTCCTTCGTGTGAACACTTTTCTTAGTCCTGGATCTTTACTGACTCCTGGCCAACGCCCTTGGCCAGGAATCCTCCAGCAATTACGCCGGCTGCCGTGCAGCGGGGGGTGGGGCGGGGGGCCGGCTGCTCACTGGCCCCATAGAAATCCATTATCCACGGCGCGTATCCCGCTGGGATAATGAACATGTCAATTTCTCCCCGCTCGGCGTATTCGCCGAGCGGGGAGAGGAGACGGAATCCATAGTTCTCTATGAGAACTGTGGATTACCATAATGACAGGGACGGATTTCAGCCGTATTGGAGCGCAATACGGAGCGCAATACGGCTGAAATCTGTCCCCAAATCAGCTGTGTGAACGAGGCCTTAGGGGTTAATCTAGTCTCTGGTGATTGACAGCTTCCTCCCTTTTCCTATTTATAGCCACTGTTTCCTTCTTCCTGTGCCTGCTATACTGATTCTGTCCTTATAGTTAGTCTTCTCACTTTGGATCTCCTGTACCTTTTGACTCGGCTTGTGTTTCTGGTTTCTCTTTGTCTCACGATTTTGTACCATGCTGCCCACCTTGTTATCGACTTGGACCGTCCGACTGCACTTTCGTGTTCTGTGTTTGTTTGTCTTTGTCTGTGTACACTTGGCTCAGTGCAGTGTCAGTCATCTGGTTGGGGCCGACATTTTAAAGAGTCGGGTTCCCCAAAAGGCAAGGACAGAGGCTGGGACTAGTGTCAGGGCCTCACTTGTCTTTGTGTGCGTCCCTGACTATCCCTAACACTCTCAAAGAATTAATGGATGGTTGAATACCCTGCTTCTTGGTCACATACTTCCATAGACAAAATATGCATTGCTTATTTTCTATTGAATTTTCAAGGTTTTGCGCCTTTACGAGTTTCAGTGCAATACACTGTCATGGAGGTTAGCACTGCTTCCTAGTTGCCAGAAAAATATCTGTAACATTTCTATCAATATATTAAAGTTGGCTTTCTCTATTTTTTCCTTAAAAAAAAAAGTTACAGCAAATTTGTAGTAATGCAACCTTTTCTAGGTTTTTGCCGGATTAGAAAGGCTCAAAAATATTATGTGCTACTACGTGATTATAACATCATCAGGTATGGTTAGTAAAACAGCAAGACTTGTTTTCCAAGTAGAGTACAACAAAAAGAAAACCTGTAGTGTTAATTTACTAAAGGGGGTTCCAGCCACTTATTGTTCCATTATTTTAAAACATACCACTGTAAATAAATTACAGTCAGTTTTTACCAAGTTCTTATTGAATAATTAAAGGACCCATATAGCCCTCAATAAATTAATGTTACCTAAAGACAGAGGAGGTAAGAAATTTTAACCTTGCTAGCTTGCTGCAACATAACTTTGATTGGATTAAAGGGACCACATTTGACTCAAATACTATGCTAAAGACTGAGAAAAAACAAAAACGAGACAGCGCTCCCTAGCGCAATATTGCGACTTTTTAATAACAAACACTAGTACTTACTGTATTTTAAGCA
The DNA here is from genome assembly GCA_025379985.1 of Phyllomedusa bahiana. NCBI lineage: Eukaryota > Metazoa > Chordata > Amphibia > Anura > Hylidae > Phyllomedusa > Phyllomedusa bahiana. The sequence continues at coordinate 57,462 of JAODAL010025417.1, forward strand.
CTAACCTTCTAGTGTTGTGCAAAGGAAGGCACAACACTTTTTTAAGCATCCAAATATTTGGAACCGAAGAATCACAGTCGTCCGCAGCCGTCTGTCCGTTTTGCTCCATACGCCCGGTGCACAGGGTCAGGGTAGTAGCAATCCAAAAGGTGTGAAGATTTTCTCCAGTTTGCCCAGAAAAAAACTCCTTTAAATGGACTGTAATGACAGCGCTGAACATCTTTTTAGTTGAAGATTTTTTACAAATAAATTGGAATACGCGTTTCGTGTGTAGACCACACTTCCTCAGTTCCATACACAAAGTGCTAAACTCATGGGGTTAAATACAAAAAAAAACCTGCCAGCTTTGCACATGTCAAACAAGGGTCAAAGGTTATGGGAACAATTAGGTAAAAGTTTAAAAATTATATAAAAATTGAATAAATAGATTATGTATAGATCATATTCATAAATTGTACATCTACATAGAAATACCATATCATTTTAAAAGTATTACAAGAAGAATTATTATAAAAATGGGAATTTTTTTTTTTAATCTCATTCTGAAATTGGTAAAATAAAATAATCTTCCATTTATAAAACCAATAGGAATGTTCCATTGTAATACAATGTAATATATCATTTTCCTCCTCTCATACCAACACATATGTTCTAATAATTTTTTTCTTTTTGGCGTATATTTTTTGCCATATACTTTTTTGGCATATATTTTTTTTGGCACATTTTTTTTTTTGCATATGTGTATATGTGTATATGTATATATGTGTATATATACACTCACCGGCCACTTTATTAGGTACACCTGTCCAACTGCTCGTTAACACTTAATTTCTAATCAGCCAATCACATGGCGGCAACTCAGTGCATTTAGGCATGTAGACATGGTCAAGACAATCTCCTGCAGTTCAAACCGAGCATCAGTATGGGGAAGAAAGGTGATTTGAGTGCCTTTGAACGTGGCATGGTTGTTGGTGCAGAAGGGCTGGTCTGAGTATTTCAGAAACTGCTGATCTCGCGGGATTTTCACGCACAACCATCTCTAGGGTTTACAGAGAATGGTCCGAAAAAGAAAAAACATCCAGTGAGCGGCAGTCCTGTGGGCGGAAATGCCTTGTTGAAACCAGAGGTCAAAGGAGATGGGCAGACGGTTCGAGCTGATAGAAAGGCAACAGTGAAATCAAATAGCCACCCGTTACAACCAAGGGAGGGAGAAGAGCTCCTCA
>JAODAL010025418.1:0-58683 GCA_025379985.1 Phyllomedusa bahiana
AACCAAACCCCGGTAATGTCCCTTTTTGACTAAGACCACATATCACCAGTACGTAGTGACCGAATAATACTGCTACACTATTACCACATATCACCAGCACATAGTGACCAAATACCACAACACAGTGACCACATAGTGACCGAATACCACCACATAGTGACCAAATACCACAACACCGTGACCACATATTGAAAGCACATATCACCAGCACATAGTGACCGAATATCACAACACCGTGACCACATATCACCACATAGTGACTGAATAATACAAACTGACCATTAATGAATACAAACCATTATACTACAACCTATATTACCGGCATACAGTGACCATACAGAGATGGATACCAGTTGTACACAGGTTCTGCAGACAAATAAATGATTACAGTAAAGTTACATTTAGTGACTCACAGGAGACGTCTCTGAAGAGTTGTTCTCTTTCTCTTCTTCTTCTCCATCTGTCACAGACCACCATGACGACTTCTCCCGGCCACAACTCTTCACTGTAGAATATACAAAACAAACATCTTAGACTCCACTTTATCAGCACTTCTCTACCAATTCCTATCTCTATACAAACTCCCCATATGTTAGCCATGTAATATGCCCCCTGTAGCCAGATAGTAGCCCCTGTAGTCAGGTAGTTATATGCCCCCTGTAGCCAGATAGTTGCCCCCTGTAGCCATGTCATACCCCGCTGTAGCCAGATAGTAACCCACTGTATCCATATAATACTCCCTGTAGCCAGATTGTTGCCCCTGTAGCCATTTAGCAGCCCACTGTAGCCAGGTAGCTGCCCTCTGTAGACATGTAGTAACCCCCTCTAGCCAGATAGTGGCCCACTCTAGCCATGTAATCCCCTCTGTAGCCAGGTAGTTGCCCCCATAGCCACGTAATAAGCCCCATAGCCAGGTAGTTACGCCTGTAGCCATGTAACCCCCCATTGCCAGGTAGTTGCCCCTGTAGTCATGTAATACCCCCTCCATAGCCAGGTAGTTGCTCCTGTAGCCATATAATACCCCCCGTAGCCAAATAGTTGCCCTAGTAGCCATGTACAGGCAGCTGCACTGAGTGTGTGCAGCTGCTGACTGACTATCTTACGACGGCCGTGGAGAGTCAGAGGCCAATCCCCGGGTGGGTGAGGCAGGTGACTGCGGTGCTCCTCTCAGATGAGCGGAGCCCCAGCCGATCGCCCGCCTCGCCCGCCCCTAGGAACGTCCCTGGACAAGGTCATAATGAAGCAATTGCCAAAGTATAAGATCCACCATCCAATGTTAAAGCCTCCCATTCCACTGCTTTTTATGGGATGTATGCTGGTATGCACTTTTATTTTATTGTATTTCAAACTTAACAAACCATCTAATTCACATGTTATAGGATTTAAAGGGGTTGTCTCACTACTGTGATTCATCTTACCACAGTCCTGTTTTCTTAGTTTCCGTTTTGAATGTACTGACTTTACTGGCTACTATTTGCCTGCAGTGATGAGCAGCTGAGGACACCAAGTCTGTAGCTATAGTGACCAGCGCTGGCAGCCTATCAGAGATCAAACAAGTCTGTAGCTATAGTAACCAGCGCTGGCAGCCTATCAGAGATCAAACAAGTCTGTAGCTATAGCAAACAGGGCTGGCAGCCTATCAGAGATCAAACAAGTCTGTAGCTATAGCAACCAGTGCTGACAGCCTATCAGGAGAGATTGAACAGGTCTGTAGCTATAGCGACCAGTGCTGGCAGCCTATCAGGAGAGATCGAACAGGTCTGTAGCTATAGCAGCCAGTGCTGGCAGCCTATCAGGAGAGATCGAACAGGTCTGTAGCTATAGCAACCAGTGCTGGCAGCCTATCAGGAGAGTCGGACAAGTCTGTAGCTATAGCAACCAGTGTTGGCAGCCTATCAGGAGAGATCAAACAGATCTGTAGCTATAGTGACCTGAGGAGCTGATGCAGCCCATACAAGAGGGGATATCTAGGAATAGGCAGGACACTGTTAATGGACATATATTGCAAAGTGACTTGTTTTTGCAAGATCTTTATCATAAAAAGCAGCAATTCTTGTAGTGAGACAACCCCTTTAAAAATGTCTCAGTAAGAAACATTTTTTTAAATGGACACTTTGTCCCAAAAAGCGTAATTTTGTTAAATCAGTATTCCTGAAAAAACAAATTTTTCTTTTCAACAGTCCTATGCTATTAAAAATAACAAACAAAATGTTGTCCTCCCCAGCTCTGCTAATAAAGAGATACAATTCATGAATGGCCACAAAGACTGATCTTTACTACGTTTACTATTGGTGTTGTTAGAAAAGCTTACTTGCATATGGACTCATTACAAATAGTAGGCAATGACCATGATTGTTCTATGATTCTCAGGACAGGCCTAAGTAAAGATTAGACTAGACAACAACGGCGATGACAATAGCAAAACATAAAGGGAAATGGGTTAATCTTTTTCGCTGATGATACTTACTATCAAGCAATTCTCCTCTACTTCTTTCGACTTTTGGTAACAGAAAACTTGTCCACCCCCCACCCCCCCCCCCCCCCATTTCTGTTTTTAAAAAAGTTATCCCTGTGGTGGAAAGATAAATTGTACCAAACTTTTGCATGAAACTCATCCAGTAGTGATAGACTGGAGACATGATGTTCTGGTTGCTTTGACCTCACTCTTGAAATGTTGAATGGCATTACTTTAAATTAGCTTGAACGCCTGAAAAGTAGCTTTTTTTTTTATTTTTTATTTTTTTTTTAGTTTTTGCCTCCTTGCGTTTCAACAGTTGTAACTTTTTTATTTTTTCAATGCTGCAGTTGTATGAGGCCTCGTTTTATTCGAGAAGAGTTGTACTTTATGGGGGAATAGCTTAAAGGGGTTTTGCCATGAAGTAAAATTGATGTGGAAAGCTTGCAAATGAAATAAACATTTTCACCATCATTATTATTAAAACTTCTGCATCGTTTTGGTTTTAGCTGCTCCTTTAGTGATCCATTGTTTACAGCTCGTCTCCAGGGGGATACGGGACCTGGGCTGAGACGCTCCTCAGGTCCTGGTCGGCACAATGACCTCAGACTTCAACTATCTTCTCAGGGCAGTATGATGGCTCAAACCCCTGGTGCTGTCCATTTACTCACGTCCTCTGCATGCTATTGTTTCTTCCATTAGTATATTGTCAAACAGTGCAAATAAATAAAAAAGAAACATCAAATGAGGTCTGTGCATTGATAAAGAGAATGGGGATTTGAACCTGGGACCTTGTGCCTGGAAGGCAAAAAACCTTACTTCTCAGCTACTCACAAATGGCTTTAAATAGATCCTTTCTTTGACTATCAGAGAGGAAAGGCCTGAGTGTTGTCATCATGTGGTCCACATGTATGGCAATTTCAAAACAAATCACACACGCCCCCTTGAGCACACACAGTGGGTTACAGGAGGGATGATATGAGAATCGTGGCCAAAACCCTTTAAGTTCCTTATACCTAATGTGCAGAATTTTTTTCTTTTACACCATTGACATTTCACACCTTAATATCTCTTAGATTAATTATACAGGTTATTACGGTGTGTGGGATGCCTAATATGGGTAGGGTTTTGTTTTGTTTGGTTGTGTGTAATGTAATGCCACAATTATTTTTTATTTTATTTTATTTTTTTTTATTTTTTTACACTTATATTTTTCCTTTTTTTTATATCCCATGAAAGGAGAAATGTTCCGTTTTTTTATATTATTACACTTAGTCATGTATTAGCATATTCAAATATGCTATAATATATAACTCTGTGTCATAGGACACGGCACGGATCAGGGCCAGCTCCACAGGTCTGGCCCCTGATGCTGGCTTCTTACACAGTCAGCCCTGGGGGCTGCTCTAGTTCCCCAGGGTGACTCGTGCAGCCGTTACACGGGCTCTGTCGGGTCACCTGGGGTTCAGACTCACCGCAGAGCTAGGGAAAACCCTTGGATTGCGCTGCGGTGACAATCGCCGCCATATTCAAGGGGTTAAAGCACCGGGGAGCGGAGGTTTCCCCCGCTCCCTGTTGCTTGCAGGAGCTGCGCTGGGAACAGGGCCCCGATCTCAGTGCTCCTGCGGCACCCGGGAGCCGCAAACTTCGATGTCTGCAGTGACGTCAAAAGACGGTGGGAAGTCGTTACGCAATTAAATTTCCTTCCAAACTTTGTTACTTTGTTACTTCCCAGCTCCTTTCCCATTCTGCCTTGTGATATGCAGATGTTAGTTGTAGGTGGCTACGCTAAACTAAAAAGGCTCAATAAAAACACTATCCCACTTACAATGGTTGCTTCCATAGGAGTGATGTTCCCCTTCTCTCAGCCACTCATTGTATCCCCATCACAGTCAAAACGTATCGCTCCTGCTCTACACTGTTGAGGGGCATTACACGATAGAAAAGGGCGTATGTTGATGAGCGTATTGGCTTGACTAATTTTCCTTTTTTGCTTCTCTAAAAGATTTTAGTGAATCAGAAGTTCAATTGAGGATTTGTTACAACCAATTGAGGGCGCTGAGTGAAGTGAGCGTTCCAGATCCGTTCCCATCAATGCTTGTGATATGCAGAAGCTTTATCAGTGTTATGTGGGCTAAAAGGGCAATAAAAAACACTACCCACCGTAAATGTGTGTTTCCGATCAGGAGAGATGTTTCCCATTCTCATACCCACTCATTGTCTCTCCCACCCAGTAAGCCAGTATCGCTATGCTCTACTAGATAAGGGGCAAAAACCCCCGAACGGGTCGTATTGTTGATGAGCGATATTGGCTCGATAATATCCTTTTTGCCTTCTCAAAGATTCAGTGAATCGAAGTAAATTGAGGAATTTGTTACAACCAATAGAGGGCGCAGTGAGCTTCCCAGCTCCTTTCCCATAATGCCTTGTGATTTGTTACTTTGGGTAAGAGTGGCCTTTGGAACTATTTTCTATGGATAATAGATTATTTCACATTGGGGCCATGCCCAGTATTTGCAGGCAACAAAGTATTTTGTAGTCTGGAAACCTACATCTTGACAATTTCATGATGGACTCTTTCCCGGAGCACGGCCTTGATTCAGAGCACATTTTTTTACTCAACGATGCATTTCTATTTTTTGGTGACTACTGATAGTGTAAGTTTTGGAAAAAGTCCATACATTCCTAGGATCATATTGGTGTAAGCAAAGTTGCCAGTGACAGATGCAGTATCCCAGTGTTAGGAGAGAAACATAGGCCAAAGGACGTTGTATCGCTGGAGGGTGTAATAGGTCTCGAACAGCAGAGGATCAACATGAGGTAGATTTCACAGAGAACATTGGTTAGCAAGGTAACCTTTGTGGGCACATTTCTGTCTAATAAAACACGGTAGCAAAACTCGAAGGTAAGAGAATGGAATAGGGATATCCTCCTCATAATCTATGTGCAATGTAGAGAGACATCACATGCAAAGTGTTTGAAAGGAGGGAAAGAAAGTAATATACAAACTTACTTCGTAATTTGCATGTACAGACGCTTAGTGTTGACGCTGGTTAGGGAAAACTATTGTTTCTCAATACTCACATATGACTGTAAGCACCTTAAATCGCTATTTCATCATATTGATTAGCTTTAAACATGTCAGTAAAGGTAAATAAAGACTATAACCAAGTACATGGCTGTTCTGATTTTGCTTTATTCCATAGTTAGAACAATTCTTATCCCCTGATTTAATGCTCTGTAGTCTTTTGCCCTGAAGATAAAATCCCACCAAACAGCTTTCTGTATGATCTCCACTTAGTTCACAAACAAAGCCATTGAACAGCATTGAAAAAGATGAGAACTTTCTTTGGCATGATACCATGGTGCCTTATCTGTCAAGTTATAGAGGTTCTCTCATCAGGCTGTTTTACAGAGCCTGCTCTTCACAGCCAGCTTCAGGCTCCCACTTCCTGTTCAGGCTGTGGATTTTTCTACAGCTTAAGGCTTCCACTTCCTGTTTAGGCTGTGGGAAGTTCTACAGCTTCAGGCTTCCACTTCCGTTCAGGTGGGGGACGGTTCTTCTGCTTCAGATTCCACTTCCTGTTCAGGCTCTGGGCGGTTCTGCAGCTTCTGGCTCCCACTAACTGGTTCAGGCTGGGTGACGGTTCTACAGCTTTAGGCTCCCACTTCCTGGTCAGGATGTGGTGGTTCTACAGCTTCAGGCTCCCCACTTTCCTGTTAAGGCCGGTGGTTTGTTATACCGCTTAGGCTCCACTTGCCTGGTCTGGCGAAATGGTGCAGGTTTTACACTTTAGCGCTCCCAACTTCATGCCAGGATGTGGGTAGTTCTACAGCTTTAGGCTCCCACTTTCTGTTCAGGCTGTGGTGGTTATACAGCTTCAGGCTCCCACTTCCTGGTCAGGATATAGTGGCTCTACAGCTTCAGGCTCCCACTTCCTGGTCAGGCTATGGGCAGTTCTACAGCTTCAGGCTCCCACTTCCTGCTCAGGACTGGTGGGTGGTTCTAACAGATTCCAAGGCTTCCCCTCTCCATTTCAGCTGTGAGTTTTCTACGCTTCAGTGATCCACTTCCTGTAGGCGTGTGTGGGGCATTCTAGGAATCTTCAGGCTTCTCGCTCTTGGTTAATGCTCGTCTTGGGTGGTTCTACAGCTTCAGGCTCCCACTTCCTATTTAGGCAGTGACTGACATTTTAGCTCTGTTATTCCTAGCTGAGCTTGGTAGAGGAACATTGGTAATAGAAACAGTTTTTAAACAAACGGGCACATGGCTACAGAGCACTCTAAGGGTAAAAGATTGTCAGTGAGAAAAATAAACAAGCTCCTGTGCTGCTATTAAGACACAGCATTAAGTGATGTCACCATCCGAACCACTACTAGAGCAGAGAGAGGTTTTTCAGTTAACCTAGTGAAGCTTGGTAACACAAGAGGAGGATAAATCTGCTCTCAGCTCTGGAAAGGATACAAATATATAATATATTTCATAATAGTATTTATTTACCTTTGTCTCCATATTTTAAGCTAATCAATGTGGTGAGAGTGCCCTTTTAATCTTTGCTATATTGGTATAAAATCTCCACCATAAAGTGAATACCTGGTTGTGTTCGCTTTTGCAGCAACAACCAAACACATCCACTTACTAAGGATCAGTCTTTTCCATGTGCACGAATGGATTTTGGCCCACTCCAGATTTGTTTTCTGTTTTGGCCTTTGCATATTCTGCCTCCAAAATGGGTGGTACCTTTAGGATTAAGGAGTTTCCAGGCGGGCAGAGTGGCAGGCCCAGGAGGTCTGGCTCCCATCTCCTGGAATGTTGTCAGGCCGGGGCGTAACTAGAGAAGACTGTGCCCCATAGCAAACTTTTGGAAAAAAATACTATAGCCTCTTTGAACGCTCGGGGCCGGAGGGCAGGGCGTTTAGAAGTAAAAGGATGCGCCGGGCCCTTCTTAGCTCAAGTCCGCTGGCCAGTGAACTGTTAAGTTCATGCCGGCGGAGTGCGGAGCCATACATACCAGGGGTAGACAGACATGGTAGCAGCTGCCCAGAGGTCAGGGCCCCCTAAGGCCATGTTCACCGGCTTAAAAGGGGGGGCCCCCGTATTTCGGTGCGAAAATTACGGGCCGAAAAGGGCCCCCATTCATTACGTTCCCAGTTCTCATAGAAACTATGGATTGTTGTCCCCTGCTTGGCAAACCCCCGGGGGGGGAGAAAATTTTGACTGTAATTTTACTACCCGCAAAAAAGCACCCTGGTAATGATTGTCTATGGGCGGCGAAGCGCCCCCCCCGGCCCAAACGGCTTAATTTGGGCGAATTAGTCCCAGTTAAGCCTGTGAACAGGGCCCTGGGGGTCAGGCCCCTGGGAGTGCTATGTCTGCTACCCCGGTAGTTACGCCCCTGTTGTCAGGTCTGCCTTACACAGTGGAGGTTTTGATGGATCCATATTTCACAGAATTTCCCCTATTAATGCCACCGTTGACAAGGTTAAAGGAACACTACAATCAAAACTTTTTATTTTAACATATTGACAAGCAATAAGTGACTATTATAAATTATATCTTGAATTTTTTCAAGTTTTCCCATGACTTCCTGGTTTGTCTCTTTGATGTCTCCTCTGTGTGTTCTAAGAGTGGCCCTGCGGATTGCTTTTCCGGTCTCTTCTAGTCCCACTAATGGTCGGGGGGTGCTATGATTAAGGACCTTAGAGTCAGAAACGCCCAAGCTGGATCACTTTTCTCTTGTGACTATGTTCTTGGATTTGTTCTAAATTTGGACTACAAATAAAAGCTGGATTTTATGGAAGTTCGCAGTGCTGGCTCTTTCAACTTTATGATTCCAATGGCCTGGGGTGGTGTAAGTGTTATCAGCAGGACGTGACAAGTGTGAACAAAGCTGGAACCCCCCCCCCCAGCACAGCAAGAGATGAACCCATTATCAATTGATATATTGCTCGTCATTGCCCTAATCTAATCTTTTGCTATGCAATTTCTAAGAGTATACGCCTACCGAAATAAAATAAAAAAAAAGGATAAAAAAAGATTGCAATATATTCCAATATTATTAAATAACATGTCATATTTATAGGGTGGGTCGTTACGCACGCGGCGATACCAAATATGTGTACTTTATTTATTTTTGAGGTGATGGGCGTCTGTAAAGGGGAAAAGGCGGTGTACATGTTTTTATTTTATTTTTCGTGTTTGTGTTTGACTTTTTTACACTTTTTCCACTTTTCCGCAGAGGGGATTTGTATGAGATATTCAAATCGATCATACAAGAGGAGACCTGTACACAGCATTACTGCTGTGTACTGCTCGCCATGGTGACTGTCAATCACCATGCCCGCAATGCATTGTGGGCATGGTGAAGTCACCGGACAACCCGAATGCTTTCAGAAGGCGTCCCGGCTGTCGGGTAAGGTGACCAGTGAGCGCGTCTGCGCCGCTTACTGTTACGATCGAGGGCAGAAGGAGCTCACTTCTCCTGCCTGCAGCTTCGATGTCGCAACCGTGATAGGTCGCGACATAGAAGGGTTAATCACGGCAGGAGATGCGGCATGATGCCAGCGATAATATACCACTGATTCCATGCCGCGATCTGGCAAGCTGCACTTATGAGCTCACAAGACATACACATATGTTAATTTGCGGGAACCCCTAACCGACCTTAACGTATGGGTACGTCAAATATTGGTAAGGGGTTAAGAACAGTTTAACCCCTTAAGCCGAACGGCTGAAAAGTAGTTAATGACCAAGACATTTTTTGAGTTTTTGCCTCTTTGCGTTTTTTTATTTTTTCAATAATGCAGTTGTATGAGGCCTCGTTTTATTCGAGACAAGTTGTACTTTATGGGGGAATAGTTTAAGTTCACTCATAAATAATTGCAGAATTTTTTTTACATTTTTTTTACACCATTCACATTTCACACTTAATAATTTGTTAGATTAATTCTACAGGTTATTACGGTTGTGTGGATACCTAATATGTGTAGTTTTTTTTTTGTGTGTGTGTAATATATGCATATATTTTTTATTACATATTTATTTTTATTTTATTCATTTTTTTATTCTTTTTTTTTTTTACACTTTTTATGTTTTTTACTTTTTTTTTAAATACCATGAATGAATAACCGTTTTCCTTTTTTTTTCTCCATTCGGTCATGTATTAGCATATTCAGATATGCTAATACATTATAATCTGTATCAATCTGGCGCAGGCAGTGATAAGGCCAGCTCACAGTTTGACCTGATCATTGGCTTGTTAGGCTATGATTGGGGCGCATTTCGCGGCGTACTGCGCTCAAATACGGTTGAAATGCGCCCCAGTCATTACGGTAATCCGCAGTTCGCATAGAGAACTATGGATTACGCCTCCTCTCCCCGGGCGCACTATACGACACATGGGGAGATAAGTGACATGTCACTTATTCACGGCGCTTGCGCACCGCAAGTTATGACAGTCTATGGGCCCCCCCCCCCCCCAGTATCCGGATACAGCCGAGCTCCCGAACACCCAGCGTAATTGTGGCGCGTACTATACGCCCTGCAATTAGCCGTGTGAAATTAGCCTTACACAGACAGCACTGAGGCTACTCTACGTCCCCAGGGCTGACTGTGCAGCCGTTCCCTTGGCTCTGTCGGGTCACCGGGTGTCCCGATCACCCGACAGAGCCAAGGGAAACCCTTTGATTGCGCTGCGGGGACCATCTGCGGGAATCAAAAGGTTAAAGCACCGGGGAGCTGAGGTTGCCCCGCTCCCTGGTGCGTGCAGGAGCTGTGCTAGGATCAGGGCTGTGTAGTACAGCCATGTTCTCAGCGCTGCTGCGGCGCCGGGATTCGCAAACTCCAATGTCTGCAGCGACGCCAAAAGACGTCGCTGCAGACGAACGACCTGAGATGCCCGACGTCAAAAGACGGTGGGCGGTCGTTAAGGAGTTAAGTTTGAATCCAGACTGCTCTGTCATCTGTCATGTACTGTGTAAGATGAGCTTCACCTTTATCGCTGTTGATTATATGTAAAGACCCCACCGCACACGAAGAAACACAAAATACATAAAAACCTTCCCAGGAAGAATCAAGGTAAACAGAGTAACGTCCTTTGAAGGCTCTTACTATTTACACAGAATAAATGATAGCGCGTCTCTGAGGGCACGGTTCTTTTATACTGTTAATGTTGCATAATGAAACAGTCTACCGTTGATGCATTTGATGAATGTAAAGTCAATAGGAACACAAGCCTGTAAAGACGACAATCCTCCATGGAGCTTGGATTAACCTACAGGAGCAGGATTGTCTGGTATAAGCGAGGCTCCACGTCCTGCTGCTCGCTATTAATATGTATTCTAGCCGGCATTAATATTCCAGCTAAATAGCTATTATCAAGAGTCCGCTTAAACAGTATTAATAGCACCAACAATTCAAAGCAAGAGACTGACGTTCTGGCACAAGTGAAAAAATAAGAGGCTGAATACGGCCAGAAAACGGCAACGAGAGGGACTGAGAAATCTTGTTGGGCGACGGCTCTGTAGGAGGTGTAGGTCCATCGTCCAGCCAGCACTCTCTAGAACACAAGGTACAAAATAACTACTGCAGGCAGTGTCGGACTGGTGGTCTGGAGCCCACAGGGGAGTTGATCTTGGGTTGCCCACCCTAGAGCTACTGTACATGAAAATATTACCGGCCTCTCGGACATAAATGCGCCCATTTTACCACATAATACAGTGTGCAACAAAGATCTGTATGGTGTAGTACTACACTCACCAGCCACTTTATTAGGTACACCTGTCCAACTGGTCGTTAACACTTAATTTCTAATCAGCCAATCACATGGCGGCAACTCAGTGCATTTAGGCATGTAGACATGGTCAAGACAATCTCCTGCAGTTCAAACCGAGCATCAGTATGGGGAAGAAAGGTGATTTGAGTGCCTTTGAACGTGGCATGGTTGGTGGTGCCAGAAGGGCTGGTCTGAGTATTTCAGAAACTGCTGATCTCCTGGGATTTTCACGCACAACCATCTCTAGGGTTTACAGAGAATGGTCCGAAAAAGAAAAAAACATCCAGTGAGCGGCAGTCCTGTGGGCGGAAATGCCTTGTTGATGCAGAGGTCAAAGGAGAATGGGCAAGACTGGTTCGAGCTGATAGAAAGGCAACAGTGACTCAAATAGCCACCCGTTTACAACCAAGGTAGGCAGAAGAGCATCTCTGAACGCACAGTACGGCCAACTTTGAGGCAGATGGGTACAGCAGCAGAAGACCACACCGGGTGCCATCCTTTCAGCTAAGAACAGGAAACTGAGGCTCCAATTTGCCCAAGCTCATCGAAATTGGACAGTAGAAGATTGGAAAAACGTTGCCTGGTCTGATGAGTCTCGATTTCTGCTGCGACATTCGGATGGTAGGGTCAGAATTTGGCGTCAACAACATGAAAGCATGGATCCATCCTGCCTTGTATCAACGGTTCAGGCTGGTGGTGGTGGTGTCATGGTGTGGGGAATATTTTCTTGGCACTCTTTGGGCCCCTTGGTACCAGTTGAGCATCGTTGCAACACCTTGTGGAATCTATGCCACGAAGAATTGAGGCAGTTCTGAAGGCAAAAGGGGGTCCAACCCGTTACTAGCATGGTGTACCTAATAAAGTGGCCGGTGAGTGTATACCAAGTTAGCCACATTTCTGTCTATCTCACACGTCTCATACCTCCCAACTGTCCTTATTTTGGAGGGACTGTCCCTATTTTTAACCCTTGTCCCTCTGTCCCTCTTTGCTCTATAAATGTCCCTCTTTTTCATTTGAGAAATGGATTTGCTTCAATAAACTAACTACCTTGCTGTAAAAAGTATCTGATTGCTTCCTCGCTGTATATTACATAATAATTTACTTAATATTTCATCATTGGATACAAAGAAACCCTGAGAATGTGTCCCTTTTTGGCTGTCTAAAAAGTTGGCATGTATATGTATGGGCGTTGTTAGAGGCGTGTCTTGGTGTGATGTCATGTTTGGGCGTGGTTAGAGGCGTGGCCTGATATGTCCCTCTTTGCAATCTCTAAACGTTGGGAGGTATGCACGTCTGTAGGTCTAGAATATCATAAACACATGGCTAAGTAGCTCCATCCACATCCCCCGCCACCCACAGATAATTTTCCCCTCCACCCACATACAATATCCCCTCCACCCGCATACAAAATCCCCCTCCACTTTTCCCTTGCTCACGCACATCACTAACTTCTAAAATAAACACCAGCAAGAAAGTAAAAGTCTAACTCCTGTCAAAGGGTCAGGTGTTACCTCATTTTTGCAATCAGGGACACATGTACACTGCCACTATACAGAGACCACCATAGAGGTCAGACACCAGCTCAGGTACAACCTACAACACAACCATATAGAGACCACATAGGGGGTCAGAACCCCAGTCAGGTAAAACCTACAACACCACCATATAGAGACCACATAGAGGTCAGACACCAGCTCAGGTATAACCTACAACACCCCCATAATAGAGACCACATAGAGGTCAGACACCAGCTCAGGTATAAACCTACAACCCCGCCATATATGAGACCAATAGAGGTCAGACACCAGCTCAGGTATAAACCTACAACACTGCCACATAGAGACCATATAGAGGTCAGACACCAGCTCGGGTTTATAACCTACAACACTGCCATATAGAGACCACATAGAGGTCAGACACCAGCTAGGTATAAACCTACAACACCCCCATATAGAGACCACATAGAGGTCAGACACCATCGGGTATAACCTACAACACTGCCCTAGGACCATTAGTGGTCAGACCCCACCTCAGTATAACCTGAAACACAACCATATGAGACATATAGAGTCAGACACCAGCTCTAGTATAACCTACAACACGCCATATAGAGCCACATAGAGGTCAGACCCCAGCTCAGGTATACACAACACACCATATAGGCATATGAGGTCAGACAGCAGCTCAGGTATAACCTAAACATGCCACAGAGAACATATAAGGTCAGAACCACTCAGGTATAACCTACAACATGCCCATAGGACCTATAGAGGTCAGACACCAGCTTAGGTATAACCTCCCAACCCCCTGCCACATAGAGACCATATAGAGGTCAGACACCAGCTCAGGTAAAACCCTTTACAACACTGCCACATAGAGCCCATATGGGAGGTCAGACACCAGCTCGGGCATAACCTACAAACACTGCCATATGAGACCACATAGTGGTCAGACACCAGCTCAGGAAATAACCTACAACACAACCATATAGAGACCATATAGAGGTCTACACCAGCTCTAGTAAAACCCTACAACACCGCCATATAGAGACCACATAGGGGTCAGACACCAGCTCAGGTATAACCTACAACACCACCATATGGGACCACATAGAGGCCCAGACACCAGTTCAGGTATAACCTATAACACCGCCATATAGAGACCACATAGAGGTCGGGACACCAGCTCAGGTATAACTACAACACTGCTATAGAGACCACTAGTGATCAGACACCAGCTCAGGTATAACCAACAACACCACCATATAGAGACCACATAGTGGTCAGACACCAGCTCGGATCACATCACATTACAGTGAATCCAGCACTGATCCAGTATAAAAGCTAAATAACCCCTGAAATCAGAGACTCACAGGAGTTGTCCTATCTGATGAGTCGTTCTCTTTTCTTATGAGTCGTTCTTTTTACCTTTTCTTCTGCATCCGTTCCACACCATCAGGATCTTGTCACATAATCTCCAAAAAATTGGGAATCTCGCAAGAGAACAGAGTGTGACTTTTGATCACTTTATTTACTATTTTGCCATAGGCAAACTAAAACTCTATCAGTTCTCTATCTATAAAACACTAAAACGTAACTTTTATTATGTATAACTCTTAACCTCTATGCACACTATTTAAAAACCTGATTTCTAACCTCACCATTTACCCCTTTTTGCTCCTGAAAGAGGGAATAACTCCATTTATTTTTCAAGTTGGTGGAACCCCACCTATTAACAGGGAGAGCCTTATTCTATAGCAATTTCTAACTCCAGTAAGGGATCCCCAAGCCTACTACTTGGCGGGGTCGTCCCTAATGTCATGGACACAGAACAATAAGGCCCCTTGTGGGCACCCCGCAGCGGGGGTGACAATTGTAGACAGAGGTAAGAAATCACAATTTCAAACGTCATATCTGACCTGCCCGACTGCCCAAGTAGTAGGCTTGGGATCCCTTACTAGAGCTAGTAAATTGCTGTATATATAAGGCTTTCCTGCTAATTGGTGGGTGCTCCACCAGACTTGATTAATAGAAAGGGAGTTATTTTCCCCCTTTCAGAAGCAAAAAGGGTTAAATGATGAGGTTAGAAATCGGTTTTTAAATAGGGGTGTATAGAGGTTAAGAGTTTTACATAATAAAAGTTACGTTTTAGTGTTTTATAGATAAAGAACTGATAGAGTTTAAGTTTGCCTATGGCAAAATAGTAAATATAGTACACCATCAGGATGACTTGTCCCAGCCACAACTCATCCCTGCAGAAATTACACAAAAATATCTTAGAATCCTCAATTTTCAAGCACCTCTTTACCTATTCCCACCTCTCTACAAACTTCCCAGGGGTGGGAGAAGGGTACAAAACCTATTTAAGGGGGCCCGTATCCTAAGAGGTTGGAGGGTTGGGGGAGGACTAACCCCCTTGAGATAATGCTACAACTATGGGGGGCTGCTGCCCTCTCAAATTTTATTACCAGGGAGGTAGAAGACCCTAGGTAGGTAGGAACATGTGCAAGGCCCCAGGTAATTAGATAGGCCCTATTTAGGTAGGTAGGCCAGCCCCAGGTAGCTTGATTGGTACCTAGCCACAGGTGGGTAGGAAAACAGCTCCCAGGTAGATAAGCAGGCCACAGTTAGGTTGGTGAACCCCAGTTAGGTAGGCTGTAGGTAGGTGTTGGTGAGTCCCAGTTAGTTAGGCTGTAGGTTGGTGGTTGCCCCCAGTTAGGTAAGCTGTAGGTAGTTAGGTCCCCCCTTTTTATAGGCTTTCAAGTAGTTGGGACCTCCTTTAGGTTTGTAACAGGAAAATTAGGGCTTCCCTTGAAGTAGTGTACAAGTAGTTAGGGCCTCCCTTTAGTTAGTATACAAGGGCAGTTTGGGCCTCCCTTTAGTAGTATACAGGCAGTTTTGGGCCTCCCTTTAGGTAGTATAACAGGGCAGTTAGTTTAGGCCTCCCCTTTATTAGTATTTCAGGAAGTTAGGGCCTCCCTTTAGGTAGTATACAGGCAGTTAGGGCCTCCCTTTACTTAGTATACAGGCAGTTAGGGGTCTCCTTTAGGTAGTGTACAGGCAGTTAGGGGTCTCATTTAGGTAGTATACAGGCAGTTAGGGGTCTCATTTAGGTAGTATACAGACAGGGGTCTCCTTTAGGTGGTATACAGGCAGGGGTCTCCTTTAGGTGGTATACAGACAGGGGTCTCCTTGAGGTAGTATACAGGCAGTTAGGGGTCTCCTTTAGGTAGTGTACAGGCAGTTAGGGGTCTCATTTAGGTAGTATACAGGCAGTTAGGGGTCTCATTTAGGTAGTATACAGGCAGGGGTCTCCTTTAGGTGGTATACAGGCAGGGATCTCCTTTAGGTGGTATACAGGCAGGGATCTCCTTTAGGTAGTATACAGGCAGTTAGGGGTCTCCTTTAGGTAGTATACAGGAAGTCAGGGCCCCCTTTAGCTAGTGTGCGGAAGTCTGAGGCGGTTATACACATAACGTAGGTAAACAAGCACAATAGTGACGATAATTGACTAACAACTGGTAAAGAGGGAAGGAGGACCCTGCACGTGAGGGCTTACAGTCTACCAGGAAGGTGGGAAGACACAGAAGGTGAGGGGCAGACATGTTTGTGGCTTGGCATAGTGCAACGGGGTTATTGTAGGTTATAGGCTCCTGAAGAGATAGGTTTTCAGGTTGCTTTTGAGGCTGGTGAAAGTGGAGGAGAGTCTGATGTGTTGGGGCAGTGAGTTCCAGAGTTTGGTGGAAGCACGAGAGAAGTCCTGGAGACGGTTGTGTGAGGAGCTGATAAGAGAAGAGCAGAGTAGAAGGTCCTGTGAGGAGCGGAGAGTGCGTGAAGGGAGGTATCTAGAGATTAAAATCAGAGATGTATGGAGGGGAGAGGTTATGGAGAGCCTTGTAGATCAAGGTTAGGAACTTGAACTGGATTCACTGGGCAACGGGAAGACAGTGCAGTGATTGGCAGAGGAGAGAGACAGAGGAGAGAGGTTAATCAGACGGGCAGCAGAGTTAAGGATAGTTTGGAGGGGAGCGAGGGTGCTAGACGGGAGGCCACAGAGAAGGATGTTGCAGTAGTCTAGGCGGGAAATGACAAGGGCATGGACCAGTATTTTTGTGCTATCAAAGTTAAGGAATGAGCGGATTCGGGAGATATTTTTCAGGTGGAGGAGGCAGCAGAGTTGAGGTTTTGGATGTGCGGTTTCAAAGACAGATTGGAGTCAAAGGTTATCCCAAGGCAGCGGATCTGCAGAGCCGGTGATAGTGTGGAGCCATTGACTGTGATAGAGAGATCAGGTGGAGGGATGGAGTGGGACGGTGGAAAGATGATGAATTCACTTCTCTCCACATTTAGGGCCACATGTATGAAAACTGTCTAGGTCTAAAATTCACTTTGTTGCCCATAGCAAACAGATCGCCCCTCTCTTTTTTCCAGAGCACTATATGAAATTAAATGGGCACTCTGATTGTTTGCTATGAGCTCTGATTGGCTGCTGTGGGCAACAAAGTGAATTTTAGACCTAGACAGTTTTCATACATGTGGCCCTAAGTTTTAGGAGGCGGGAGGAGTTTACACATTTTAGTGCTCATTAGACACTTTTTAAAAATATGTCAAAAAGGTTTTTCTTTGTTGAGTAGTAAAATGAGCCAAATCAATTGCTGCCAAATATTGGCCTAAGACAAGCCGGTCAAGAACATGCGAATGAAAAGATAACATCACAAATTTAGCAGAATGGGCAGTGGGGCACCGTATCTCCCTGTGTGGTCTAGTTTTATGCTGTCTAAATTTAGCGGATTACAACAGAGCTATTAACATTTCCTAAATTTAGGGCATTATTAAAGGGTTTTTACTGTTTCCTAAATTTAGGGCATTATTATAGGGCTACTACCATCTCCTAGTTTATGAGTTAGGAGACGGGGACGATCTGGCTTTGGTGAACACAGAGGTAGTTTTGCATGCGGGACACACTCTGCTCTGTTGCTAGTGAGTATCGAGTACGACCAAGCAAATGTGGAACTATTGAAATGAACAGAGAACGCACAGCAACCTCTCCATTCTACATGAACTGGTCATCCCAATCTCCTAATAGTTTTTTTTTAAGTTAGGACACAGGGATGACATGAGTGAAGGTGATAGAGAGGTGCCCATCTATGCTTGGCACCCTCTGATCTGTTATATAGGAGTGTTGAGTAGATGTGCTCGGGTGTGCCCGGAACTCCCATTGAAATAAACAGTGCCGCACATGCGCAGTCGCCTCTCCACTACACACAAAGAAGTCATTCCTATCTCCTATTTTGTGAGCTAGGACACAGGAATGACCTGAGTGAAGGTAATAGAGAGGTGGTCCGTCATGCTTGGCACCCTCTGATCAGTTATATAGGAGTGTGGAGTACATGTGCTCAGGTGTACCTGGATCTCCCATTGAAATAAACAGTGCCGCACATGCACAGTCACCTCTCCATTACACACGAAGAAGTCATTCCCCTCTCCTATTTTATGAGCTAGGACATAGGGATGACCTGAGTCAGGGTAATAGAGAGGTGCCCATCTATGCTTGGCACCCTCTGATCTGTTACATAGGAGTGTTGAGTAGATGTGCTCGGGTGTGCCCGGAACTCCCATTGAAATAAACAGTGACGCACATGCGCAGTCGCCTCTCCAATACAAACGAAGACGTCATTCCAATCTCCTAATTTAATAGCTAGGACACACGGATGACCTGAGTGAAGGTAATAGAGAGGTGGCCCGTCATGCTTGGCACCCTGTGATCTGTTATATAGGAGTGTTGAGTATATGTGCTCTGGTGTTTCCGGAACTCCCATTGAAATAAACAGTGCCGCACATGCGCAGTCACCTCTCCATTACATGCGATGAAGTCATTCCCATCTCCTTATTTACGAGATAGGAGACAGGGATAACCTGGCTATAGGGATTGGAGAGGTGGTCTTACATGCATTGTCAAATCGAGGGAACCAGAAGTAGGAAGCACGGCAAACTGCAAAACACATTTGTCATCAAGACATTATCTAACTAAGCTAAAAGCACCCAAACAGTTGTTCAGTTAATGTTTTTTAATCATTCCAATGCAGGAATAAATATTACTTGAAACAGTTTGTTTTAAAGGGGTTGTCTCACTACATTGATTCATCTTACCTCAGTCCTGTTTTCTTGGCTTCACTTAGAATTCAGGGATGTGTTTACTGGCTTCTACTAGATTACAGTAGTATCCAGGTCTGTAGCTATAGCAACCATTGTTGGCAGCCTATCAGGATGGATCAAACAGGTCTGTAGCTATAGCAACCAGTGCTGGCAGCCTATCAGGAGAGATAGAACAGGTCTGTAGCTATAGCAACCAGTGCTGGCAGCCTATCAGGATAGATCGAACAGGTAAGTAGCTATAGCAACCAGTGCTGGCAGCCTATCAGGAGAGATCGAACAGGTCTGTAGCTATAGCGACCTGAGGAGCTGATGCAGCCCATACAAGAGGGGATATCTAGGAATAGGTAGGACACTGTTAATGGACACATATTGCAAAGTGACTTGTTTTTGCAAGATCTTTTAACATAAAAAGCAGCGATCCCTGTAGTGAGACAACCCCTTTAAGACTTTTCTAAGAGCTAAATGCCAAAAGGTGTTTTAATTATAGGGGTGTTCCCGTTACTCAAAGTGTAGCACCATGGTCATTTCTTAGCTAGCTGCCAGCCGACCTTGCATGTGAGTAAGGAGGGTGGTGATTGTGGCCGTCCTCCTCATTCACTTCGATGGCAGTTCTGAATATAGTGGAGTGTGTAGGCTCTGCTACATTCAGAACTCCCATAGAAGCGATTGAAGAGGATGGCCGCAACCACCACCCTCCTCATTCACATGCATGGTCCGCTGACAGAAAGCTGAGTAATGATCATGGCACTAAACTTTGATTCGTCGAAACACCTCTTTAAGGTGAAGACATTTAGAAATGTAGGTTTAACAGGCACAAAAAAACTGGTAACTTACAAATCTGGTTTTCCTCAGGAAAGACTGGCAAGCATGGATAATGCAAAAAACCACATAAGACATGTTATAGCTACAAATGAAACTGGGTAGGGTTACAAAAGCATTGCTAATGTCCCAGCTGCAACAAAACAACAACCCAAGGAACAACTCAACAAAGTCAGCTCACAAGCAATTGAATAGGATGGTGTTGTTTGTTTTAAAGGGAACGTGTCATCAAAAATGACTTATTGTTTAACTCACATTTTTAGGTTCAACACATTTTTTAAGAATTTTAGTTTTTTTTTAATTTTCCCTATCACTTTCATTATTTTTTTATTAATTCTTGCAGTTTTCACTTTGGCCACTAGGTCTAATAATAGTCTGACACTTCCTGTTCTGTAGAAAAAGATTCTCAGTAGTCTGCTCATTATCAGCACAAAGAGGGTCAAACTGAAAGGAGACACCAGTGTGAATAGATAACACAGGCTCCACCAGTCACAAGAGGAGACAGTCACAGTTCACCCTTTCACCTCCCTGCACAGTGACCTCTTCCCAGGTCACAGAGCATAACTAGAAAACTCTCCTATAGAAGTGAGTCAGTCTTAAGTCTCCTATGTGCATGAAGCTGCTGTAAAGCATCTCTCTGACTGCTGTTAAAGTCGTGCAAACAAGGCCTAGTGGCCAAAGTGAAAACTGCAGGACTAAAAAGATATTGAAAGTGATATGAAAAATTAAACAAAAACAACCAAAAATTCCTAAAAAATGTGTTTAACATAAAAACGGGACTTAAACAATGACTCATTTTTTAATGACACATTCCCTTTAAAATGGCCAAGTCATTATCTTAGCCCAATCGAAATGCCATAGCTTGAAGAGGGCTGTGCACAAAAAGTTCAGACATTGTTGTAGGGGAAAAAATATCCTGACATAGGTCATAATAATGTAGCTTTTTCTTTTTTCCCGCTCCACCTTCCAAGAGTCCTAACTATTTTTCAGTATACATAAACATATGAGTGCTTTGTTTTTCCATACAATAGAATATACTGGGAAACAAAATTCTAAGTGGGATGAAATGTCAAAAAAGTACTTGCACCATGTTTGCAATAGTTTGGTTTTTACTCACTCTTCGGTATAAATGATGCACTATCTGTACACTGCAGGTTGATACAATTCCGGCAATACCAAAATAGGTTTTTGTTAAGTTTTATTACTTTAAAAAAAAAAAAGCAAACATTTTTTACTTCTTAAATTTGCTCTGCAGCGCCATTTTTTGGGGACCAATTACCTTTTTTGTTTTTTTCCACCTGTGGACCGGAGTGATGAAGCTTTTTGGTGTGATGAAGTGCAGTTTTTATTGGACAATAGAAACTCCAAGGAAATGACCAGCGCCAAGGTTAGCTATTTGAACTTGTTATGTATAGTTTTTCTTCCTAAATTATGGTTTTACTCGTATTATAAATACATTTGGCTACTATTAAAGATACACTTTGGATATATAAGAATCATTTTTTTGTGGCACTGGTCATTTCCTTGGATTCACATATGGTAAACCAATAAAGCCAGCTCCATCAGTTGTGTAACGGTATGTTCAAACGGCTTATTTTGGGGCGCATTTCGCCACGTATTGCGAGCCTACTGCGCTCTAATACCAGCAAAATGCGCCCCAATCATTATGGTAGTCCATTGCTCTCATAGAGAACTGTGGATTACGCCTCCTCTCCCCGGGAGTACAATACGATCATATTATACGCGCGGGGAGACAAGTGACATGTTACTTATTCGCTGCGCTTTCCCACCGCGAGTATTGCATGTCGATGGGGCCGGCGGGCCGCCGGCACCCCCACATCGCAGAAATACACGCTGATCAGTGCAACTCCCGAAGACCCGGTGTAATTGCAAGGCGTACTATACGCCCCGCAATTAAGCCGTGTGAACATACCCCCAATTACGCCGGCTGCCGTGTAGTGGGGGCGGGGCGGGCGGGGGCGGTTGCTCGCCGGCCCCATAGACAACCGTTATCCACGGCGCGTATCCCGCCGGGATAATCTGTATGTCACTTTATTTTGGGACAGCTTATTTTGGGAGGATTTGGTCCCGTATTCCGGCCCCGTATGGCAAAATACAGCGCAAATCCGTCCCAGTCATTCGGTAACCCACAGTTTCATAGACAACTAGGTCGTCTCTTCTCCCCGTGCAAAAATACGGCGGGGGGAGAAGAGGGAATCCATGTTTTATAAAAATGTGGATTACTTTTAAAGACTGGGAGGATTTGCGCCGTTTTTTTGCGGGACCGGGACCGACCCGTCTCAAAAAAAAGCCGTGTGAACATGGCCCAACTGTGCACGGAGATCTGGTCAAGCCAGCAGCAAATTAAATCCAAACAAGTCAAAAATGGTGTTGCAGCACGATCCAAAATTTGTTGAATAAAAACTTGCAAAAATGTATTAAGTCCGATACATAAAAAACAGAAGATGTGCACACAAAATATCAGCAGCAAGGAGTAGCAGCCAAAAGACACTAGAAAAACACACTAATTTCCTTGGATTACCTTGGAGTTTGCATTGTTTATCGTACTACGAGTTTGGAGACTCCCCGACCTTGTTGCCCCCATGGTGGCGGATTCTTTCTACTGAGAGTTTTTTTTGGCATTTTTTGGCTAAGATGCAAAATTTTATTCACTTTTTAGGTGATGTGAAATAAGCAAAAAAAAAAACCCAATGGGGACCCTACCATGTTGCCGTTTAGAAATGGGATAAAGTGGTTGGATATACCGGTAATATTTAGCTATTTCGTGACGGCTGCTAAGATTGACCTGTTTAGGTTATTAAATTATCATTTTCAGTCTTTCCAATTCAAAGATTCACTGACTTTTTCTCTCTTCACTGTGGATGTTTATCCAATGTGCTGGATATAAGACAAACGGTACCACTGTTCAGTTCTAATAGCTTATAGCTTAATGTTTGTCTATAGTAGTGACTTCGATAACAGTGACAACGCATTTTATTACAAATCAATGGCAAAATTGAAAGAATTACAAAAGATTCACAACTTTTATTGCAACTTTAAGGGTATGTTCACACTGGGGGGCGTATTTTGGCGCCTAACTGTGCTGCAATATGCTCGAAACACGCCCCGCAATGACTGTAATACATAGCTCTCAGATAGCGCTATGAATTATGCTCATCTTCCCTGATGTACAATATATTGTATGCCGGGAGAAAGAAGTGATAGGTCACTTCTTCCCAGCATTTATGCGCCATGGATAATTATTATTTATTTTAAGGCGCCATTGATTCCGGGCATGTACATTCGAGGGGTGTTCAACATAAAAAACAGTGGGGGGAAAAAAGATTAAGTCAGCCCCAATTTTACAAGTTTTCCCCCCTTAAAAAATGAGCGAGGCTCCAGTAATTGACATATAGGGCGACCTCAACATTGAGAAAAATGAGAAAAAAATTATGGGGGAAAATCAGTATTTGATCCCCCAAAACAAGCAAGATTTTGGTTCACAGAACGGTAATTCTTCTTTTAAAAGGTTCCCCTGTCCTCCATAATTTCCTGTAGTAAAAGCACCCGTTTGAAATTACAGTAAAAAGAACCTGTCCACAACCTCAAACAGTCACCTCCAAACTCCCCATGGGTGAAACCAAAGAGCTATCGAAGGAACCAGAAAAAAAAATTGTAGCCCCGTACCCGGCTGGGAAGACCCAATTGTAATAGGCAAGCAGCTTGGGGTGAAGAAATCAATGTGGGAGCAAAAGTTAGAAAAAAAGAATACAGACCCTGATATCTCCTCCTCTGGGGTTTCCCTGAAAAATCTACCCCCCTGGGGTCAAAATCATCCAAAAACGGTGAGTAAAAATCCGGAACCCCAAGGGGCCCCAGGAAAGACCCGCAGAGGCTGGACAACGTAACAAAGGTGCCATAGTACACACTACCCACCGGGGTCAGTCCCGCAGTGCCAACGTTTTCCCCGCTTAAGCCAGTACAGGTCCAGGCCCCCTCTGAAGTTTGAGAGAGCATTTGGTGATCCAGAAAAGTATTGTAGAAGGTATATGGTCAGATGAAACCAAGTAGAAAATGTTTTGGTAGAAACACAACTCGTGGTGTTTGGAAGGAGAGAATGCTGAGTTGCCCAGAGAACACCCCACCTATGTGAAGCATGGGGGGGCAAAATCCGGCTTTGGAACGTTTTCTGCAAAGGGACCAGGGAAATGATCCGGTCCCCTTTTCTGAAAGAATGAATGGGGCCTGTATCGTGGATTTGGAGTGAAACCTCCTTCCATCAGCAAGGGGAATTTAAAAGAACATGGCTGGGTCTTCCAGCATGACATTTATCCAAGCACACCGCCCCGGGGGAAAAAAGGGGGTGGCTTCGTTTTAAAAAGATTTCAAGGGGCTGGGGAGGCCTAGCCAGTCTCCCGATTCAACCCCCTAAAAAGCCTTTAAAGGCTGAAAGTCTGTGTTGCCCGCGACGCCCCAAAACTATGTTAGAGGAATCTGCTTTGGGGGAATGGGCCAAAATTTCCGCCCCCAGTGTTTGCCAACCTTTTGAGGATTACAGAAAAAATTTTTACCTCTGTCAGTGCCAAAAAGGTTTTTTTTAGAAAAAAAAGTATTGAGCTCAACTTTTGTTATTGCCCAAAAACTTATTTTTTACCAAAAATTTGCAAATAAATTTTTCCCAAATCAGACAATGTGATTTTCGGGATTTTTTTTCTCTTTTTGTCTCTCATAGTTGAGGTCGACCTATGATGTCAATTACAGGCCTCTCTCATCTTTTTAAGTGGGAGAACTTGCACAATTGGGGGCTGACTAAATACTTTTTTTCCCCACTGTATGTCAAACAAGTACAACGGTGACGATAAATGATTTACAATTGGTACAAAGGGAGAGAGGACCCTGCCCGCAAGGGCTTACAATCCACAATAACAGAAGTGAATGGGGGCAGCCCCCTATGCTTTAGAAATAGGCGCTGGCCAGCGCATTACATATACAGGCAGTCCCCGGGATACATACGAGATAGGGACTCTTGGTTCGTTCTTAAGGTGAATTTGTATGTAAGTCGGAACAGGTATATTTATTAAGTGTAACTCCAGCAATTTTCGGGTTTTTTTGGGCTAGCGCAGTGAAGACATAATACCCCTTTTACATTTGTTTTGCTGTCTGTGAACCTAGTTAGAAAATTTCACCTCACTTTCTTTCAACTGCACATATACACTACTGTATACTAGACAGCAGTCAGACTCTCATAACAGACTTGCTGCATTCCGATATCATGGCGAGTATCTCAGTGTGTGACGTCACCTCACTAAGACACCCCATAAGTTCCCGTTCGCAACTAGGGGACAGACGTAACTCGGGGACAGACGTAACTCGGAACGGCATAAGTCGGGGACTGCCTGGAACTTCATGTGAACACACCTTAGCAGTTACAGTCATTCCCACCTTGTATCTCACACACAGCAGAGGGATTAGCCTCAAGTTGGGCACCATGGACAAAAATCCTTTAGAGATCGCCAGGCAATACAACCCTGATTTTGTTTTTTCTTTCAATGAAAGGCACATTTTTGATTATCTAAAAAAGAAAGGACTTTTCCGGTTGAGTTGCAATGCAACAGAGGTCTCTGAACAGTTTCATTGATAAAGGTTATTTGTTTGAGGGTGAATCTAAAATATTAAACCATTTTCTTACAACAAAGAATCTGAGGGGTTTAGAGACAGACAGGGAAATGTCACTTTGTCTTTTGAGGATATATCCAATTGAAGTGCAAATATGCTTGTAGGCAAGAAACCAAAACAAAAGATCATTCTCAGCTAGAAACTTCCAAGACTGGGGTATATTTTAGATTTACTCAAGGGAAAACAGTGGATAGCAACAGTAGCTCTTGATAAAATCTCTCGGCTTTGTTCAAGTCCCATTAAAGGCACATTGTGTAGTAAATCAAAGATACCTGTGTGTTTTGAAAAATTTGCACTTGTGTTTCGTGACTTAAAATTCTAGCCCAAAAAGGGACATGTAAAATAAAGTCCCTCATTTTAAACCCAAAACCTAATAAAAAAAAAAACGGGTAAATCCTGGGGAACTTAGAAAAAAAAACCATGTCCCATAGGGGTTTTTAAACAGGGAAAAAACTAAAAAAAACAAGCTTAAATGGGTTGTCTCACTATAAGGATTACTTTTTATGTTAAAGATTTTTCCCAAAAACAAGCACTCGCAATATGTGTCCTTTAACATTGTCCCCCCCATCACCCTCGGGTCACTAATCCCTACAGACCTTGGATCCCCCTAAATAGGTTTCCCAACACGGGTTTCCCCCCCCCTAACCACAAACCAGGGGCGTAACTAGGGAAGCCTGGGCCCCAATGCAAACTTTTAGATGCCTCCCTCACCTCCCCGACCACCAACATCTACCTATCTGGAACTCTTAAGTCATGTAGTTACTAGATAAAAAAAGGGAGTCATTACCTCACTATAGATATAAAACCATCATTTTTGGCTACCAACAAATCCCACAAAAACCCAAAACCAATATTCCCAAAATAAAAACTACTACATATGGACCTGAAAAAAACCCGGGCCAAAACATGCCCAAAAAATTTAAACCAAACCATACGAATGAAGAAAACCCCTGTCCAAATTACGGGAATAAAGATAAAATATTCGGCCATAAAGTGGTATATCCCAAAAGTGTAGACATGGCCCTTCAAACATTTAAAATTTAAAAAACCAAAAGTGACAAAAAAAAATGTTTAGAAAACCAAAGGTACCCGGGCTTTTCAACTGAAAAATTACCCCCATACATTTACCATACAGTTGAGTCCCATGTCCCCCAGGTCTTGCAGAAAAAAAATTTTACCACCAAAACAGTGCCCAAAACATTTGTAGTCACCATTTGTAAAACAGGCCGCAGACTGTATAAAAACCAAACCATACGGTGACCATATAATTTAGACAGCAGTGTACACGGGCTCTGCAGACTTTTATATTACCCCCATACAGTGCCCCTAAAGGGGTAGACGGGCAGTTTACACGCTCTCCAACATTAAAAAATTTTTTGGGGCAGTTACATCTTGTGACCCACGGGTGACGTTTCTCCGATGGGGTATTGATTTTCCCTTTTTTTTCGGCTTTTCTTTCCAGACCTCCATAAAGACTCCCCCCCACTTGTCCCGGCCAGTTTTGGGGACACAAAAAAATTTACAACCCTGACTTTTTCCCAGCCCCTCACTCCCGGCCCCCCACCTCTGACAAACCCCCAGGGGTGGGAGATTGGCTTCAGGCCATAGCTTAGAGGCCCAGTCTCCTAGGGGGGAGGAGAGGAACAAAAAAAAACAACCCCATATGGGTACAAGTGGGGTTTTAAGGTAGCAATGGGACCATAATAAAAGGCAGGGTTTTTTATTTAAGCCATATTACCCCTATGGGTTTGGGGGAGGGTTTAGGGGGTTTACAGGGGCCATATAGGTGGGTTTAGGCGGGGTTTTTGGTAGCTTTAGGGGCCCCCATAAAGGTAGACAGACAGGCTTTAGGGGGACTAAAAAGGGGCTATATGGGGCCAGGCAGGCTTTAGGGGCAAGATAGTTAAAATTATAAAACCTGGTGGGTTAGAGTTCGAAATTTTGTCCCCTTTTTTTACCCGGGCTTAGGACTCCGAAACTCCATTTCCTTTAAACTTCAAAAAAAGGGGGGTTTAATTCGGGGCTCTTTGGGCAAAATTTGAAATTTTTTGTTTAACAAAACATAAAAGAAAAGTATAAAATATGGGAGAAAATATTTTGCACTTAAACCCGGGGCCGCATCTTTCCGGGTCAACAGAAGCCAAAAGAAGAGCTTCAAAAAGCACAACCCTTTAAAGCGGGGTTTGGCCATCAAAACCTTGGCTTTCCACCTGGAGCGGGTAAGGGGGGAAAAAGGCGGGGGGTAAGCGAAAACCACGAAACTTTTCGGGAGAGTCACCACCCCCAATTTCCTCAACCCGTGGGCAAAACCCACGTAAAGGTTAAGGGCCCTATTTAATCTCACATTAAACAATAACAAAAAACTTTTAACAAAAACACTTTAAAACAAGTGGCCTCTTTTCGGGCCGGGCCCCGGGGCTAAGGTGTTAAGAACCCAAAAACCCAAAAAGGGGGCCTCTCGACGTAGTTAAACAAGACTCAAATTTTAAACCCCTCACTACCTCTCACTTCCTCCATTATGGCCCCATCCCCAAGTCGGGGACACATTTTGCCTGCTTTCCCCAAAAAGGGGCCCTTTCCCCACACTGGGTCCCCTCCCCAAAGGGGCTTTTTTTTTTTCCTCCTTCTGGGTTTTTTTTTTCTTTATCCTTTTCACTTTCTACACCAAATCTAATTTTGGGAAACCGATGTTTTCAATCTTTTTTTTAAATATACGGCCCTTTGCCCCCCGCTTGAAAAAGGGGGGAAGCGACTCTCCCAAACGTCGCGTGGTTAGGGCTTACCCCGGGCCTTTTTCCGCTTACCTCCCATTTGGAACCCAAGTTTTAAAGGCGCCCCCTTTTAATCCCCTTGTGCATTGGGGAAGCTCTTCATTGCATCTCGTTGACCAGGGGAAGACCCCAAAGTATTTTTCTAAAATATTTAAATACTTACTTTTTTTGTATTTTAAATCAAAAAATTTTTCTACTTTTGCTACGAGCTGACTCCCTTTCATATACTGAAGTTTAAAGTGAAGGGGGAGTTGGGGGAGCTCCAAAGGGCGGGGGTAACTAGGGACAAAAATACAACTCACCTCCCAAATTTATTATATGAACTGTTTGCTTCCGAAGGGAAAGAAACAAATTTCTACGGACAATATTTTCCTTTGATGAATTACAGGAAATTACGGATGGGCGGGGGGAAATTTTTGTTTTTTTAAGTTGAAATAAACGGGCAAAAACATCCTAAAACCCAAGCCAAAAGGGGCAAAGGCCAAAGGCGGGGCCCAAAAACAAAGGGGGTTTCCAAATTTCACCTCCCAAGAAATTGGGAAACCACAAAGGAAAAAAGAAGGCAAAAAGTTATCTAAAGGCATCCACACTAAAAAATATGAAAAAAATAAATTTTAAACCCACGGGGGCTAAGAAGTCCTCTACACCCAAATTTTTTGATGCAGGACAAAGTAAAAATTACCGTGAAAAAGGTACGAAAATCTTTAATAATTATTCTATGGAACTAAATGAATTTTTACCACCAATATTTTTACAAATGCAAAATTGGAAAAAATGAAGACCGAGTTTGTTAACGGGGGGGACATTTAAAAAATTTTAAAAAAAGACCCGCTAAGGAAATAATATAAAAAAAAAAAACACACAGCGACTTGGAAAAATCCCAATTGAAAAATTGGGGAAATACACCCCTTCAAAATAAACTGAAGAAGTTTGAGGGGGGATAAAAAGGACTACCGTTTAATAGAGTCTAAAACTTGGGCTGAAGCCCGGGCCCCAAAAAGGGCGGCAAAATAGAAGAGGAAAGGACAATAAAAAAGTCACACAGAAGACGTAGCACCAAACCCGGAAAGGGGCCCACCACACTAATCGGTTTTCTATTTTAGATCTATAACCCAAAGACTCAAGACTGCGAATTTTTTAGATCAACCGGGCCGCAGTACCAACAGATTCTAAACAATATTGGATCAAACCTCACAGGCAAACGTTTGGAAAAAAAAAAAAAAAAAATAAAAACCCAAAAGCAAGGGTTTTGGGTCATCAATTTTCTAAAAAAGCCCCAAGGGTGAAACAAACGGGCCATTATCGATAAAGGACTGAATTTTGTTCCAATGAAAAGGGGGTTTTCTCTTTTTGTTTTTTAATGTAGATTTTTATAAATTTTTGTGGGGTCAAACCCTTAGGAATTTTTTTGAGGGTTTTCAGAAAAAGGGAGTAGTCCCTGGGTGGTGAACCCCCAAGGAAGAGGGGTTAAAAGCAGTCGGTTTGATCCGAATTCAATAGCCCCCCTCCCCGGGATTTTTTTCCCAAAGGGGGCTAGTTTTTTGAAAGTATCGAACCCTGGAATGGGAAAAAAAGGGGTCTAGAAAAGGGGAAATTAAAAACAGAACAGGAAAAAATGGCAATTAATGAGTTCCCAACAGGACAGCTCAATTGTTTTTTAAGAAAGCCGAAAAAGGGGCGGCGCCACGGCCCGGTCCAAGTTTAAGGGGACAAAAAATACAGGAGGCAATGTCACGGGGTTGGGCTACACCACTTTTAAAAAAAAAAAATTTTTTTTTGGAAAAACCCCCACAAAAATTTTTTGGCTAAATCAATCAGAAGCTTTTTAAAAGAAACTATAAACAAGGTCTGATCGATAAAAAATTAAAAATTTTTTTAATTTTTCAATAATCCAAGGGCCCCCTTCTAAAATTTGGTACCCAAATCCCAAATCTCTTTCCAACCCCCCCTGGCCCGTCCTTTTCGTCCGGGGATTGGTTCACTTTTGGGAACCTTTTGGGGCCGCCTAATTTGATTCTTTTTCTACAGAAGGCGGTCAAAAAAAGGATGCACATTCGCTAAGCGAAAAAACCGGGGAAATTTTTTGAAAGTAATTAAAAATATTGGTGATAAACGGGTTTGGGCCAAAATTTTCACTTTTGGGATATTAAATCCTTTTTTTAAAAATTTCCCCCTTTTTGAAGAGGGTGTCCAACGACAGAGGGGGTTTGGGGGTGGGGAAATTCGAGGGCTGTCCAATTCTCAGATTAACTTCTTGAAAACCCTATTAGTGATTTTTTTTAAACCAAGTTTTTTTAAAATTTTGGGGATGATTTTTACCTAAAGCGGGCGGGGGACATCGTTTGGGGGTCCCTGAAAGCCCCCATTTAAACCCAATCCCCTTCAGGGCGGCCATGGAAGAAAAAAAACATTTTTTCCATCAGGGGGGTTTTCAAAAAGGGTTTAAAAGTTGGCTTAGGTAGTGGATAAACGTTTTTGTCCCTGGGGGGGAAAAAAAAGGATTTGGGCCTCAATTTGAAATTTTTTTTAAATGGGTATCCATTCTCTTATCCAGTTCACCCCCCCATGTGGACGGAGACGTCATCCATTTACCTTGACGTGGAGGTGTGGCGCACCCCCAAAGGGCCCATCTCCACTTTTTTGTATGCTAACTGCTGCAAATTTAAAAAACATGCTGCAACGCAAGAGCTACCAAGCACCCCCAAAATTTTAGGGGGAAAAACCCCCCCAGGCCAGTTTACAAGAGCGAGGCGAATTTGCTCTACAATGATTAAAATCATAAACAAATGCCCAAAATTTTTTAAAAAAATTTGTTTTACAGGGGGGGGGGGGGGGGGGGGGTATGAAGAAAAAAGTTGAACAGGGGGGCCTGGAAAGCTAAAAAAATCGTGATATGCTCCTGACAAAACAAACAACAAGAGGAAAGGATCAAAGAAAATGTTCGTCAGTACCTTTTATGACACAGGGGGGCTTTAATTTAAAAAAACAATATGAGAGGGGATTGGCATAAAACTTACGGGTGACTCCCAAACAAGGGGCACGTTTTAAAGGGGAAAAACCCCTTTTGGGCCCATAAAAAGGGGGGGAACCATTTGGGAGTCAGATTATGGGTTAAAAACTCAAAATGAACGTAAACCCAAAAAACAAATGGGTTTTTTGAATTTTAAAGAAAAAAGGTTTTCCTTCCCTTGCTGTAATTGTCCCCCAAAATTTCAGGGCCCCCTCATTAGGGGACCATTTGTTCCCCTTTATCCAAATTCAGGAAAAAAATATTTCCCCAAAAGGGGCCTACACATGCGATACCAAAGGGGTTATTTATTTGGGTTAAAAGCCCCTGGGTAAAGGATATTGGGACAAAAGGCCCCTTTTATAAAAAAAAAGATTGAATAACATCCCGGGCCAACATTAGATTTGGGTGCCAAAAAAAGACACAGGGTTTAAAAAAAAAACGAGAAGGGGGAAAAAACAAACCCTTGGGGGGGGCTAGTGGGCAAAGCCTTTTTGGGGAAAAGGGCACACAATGTTCCCGACTTGCGATGGGGGCATACTGGGGGGGAAGAGAGAGGTTTGAGGGGTTAACCTCGAGTCTTTTTATAACTAACGTCGGAGAGGGGCCCTTTTGGGTTTTTTGGGTCTTAACACCTTTGCCCCGGGCCGGCCCGAATGAGGCACTAGTTTTAAAGGGGTTTTTGTAAATGTAAATTTTTATTGGGTTTTAAAAGTGAGTTTTAAAATAGGGGTTTCTGACGGGTCTGCACGCTTGAGAAAGGGGGAGTGACTCTCCCAAACTTTTGGGGGGTTTTGCTTACGCCCGCCCTTTCCCCCTTACCTGCTCCAGGTGGAACGCCAAGTCTGATTGGTGCCAAAGCTAATGCCTTGTCATTGTAACTCTTCTATGGCTATCTTTTGGGTTTTTCCCCGGGAAAGATTTGCGGTTTGAAGTTGGCAATAAAATTTCCCCACTATATTTTAAACTTACTTTTATGTATTTTAATCAAAAATTTCTAAATTTTGCTACGGGGCTGAACCCACCCGGCTATATTCGAAGTTTAGGGGCTAGTAGGGAGGCAACTTTGGGGCTAATAGGGGAGGGTAAAGGGGGGCTAAAAGGGGGTAGCTAGGCCCGACAAAAGGGGCTAAAGGGGGCCCACTAGGCAGACTATAGGGGCTAAAAGGGCTAGATAAAGGGCCCGGGTATAGGGGGTTAAAAGGGGGCTTTAAAAGCAGCAAATTGGGGGGAACCCGGGGGTAAAAAGGCAAAGCAATGGGGCTAGATTAAAAAAAAAAGGGAAAGGAGGGGGGCCCCCTGGCGAGGGGAAGCAAATCACCCCCCCACCCCAGAATGCTTGATAGGAGAAAAAACTTTAATATTTAAACTGGAATAGTACCGCAGTACTCAAGGGGTTAAAAAACCGGGTGGGAGACCGGCGCACCCGGACTTTTTTGCCCCTTTAGAAATGCTGTACCCATTTCCCGTTTGAATATTAAAATTTCCCCTATCAAAACATTCTCGGTCCGGATGGAAATTTTCTTTTCCCAAACCAGCGCCCCTCCATCCCCTTTTTTTTTGTTTGGTTTTCCGCCAGAGGGCCCCGGGGGAAACAAAGAATGCCTGAAGGGAGGAGAACTTTAGCTGCAACATAGAAATCGGCAAATTTTTAACCCAGCAGGTAGCCCTACATATTTCCTTATGGGCTAGATAGGCAAAGGGTACAGGGGGCTAGATAAAGGGAGGCAAAAGGGGCTAAATAGGCAGGTTTTCAGGGGGAAAATAGGGAGGTTACAGGGGCTAAATAGGCAGGGTAAAAGGGACTCATGGGCTAGAAAGGCAGGCTATGGGGCTAAAGGGGAGGCTATAGGGCTACATTTCTAGACCAGCAAGCCTTCTCAGTCCGGAACACTCTTAACATCCAACTCTCTCTTTCTCTCAAATTTTCCCCCCTTGCCTGGGGGAGTGTCTCAATAAAACCAAAGGGTTGTTTTTCTAGGGGTACTTACAAACTTTAAGGGCCCTTTTAAACTCGTACTTTGTGGGACTAACCCGTTTGCCCGCCAAAAACCCCCCCCCAAAAAATTTTTTTTTAAATTTTGAGGCTTTACCCCAACAAAAGAGATCTCATATTTTCAATTACTAAATATAAACCCCCCCACAATGTGCATCTGAAGAGGGAGGGTCTTGAAACAAAAATGGTGAGAACCCCCCTTTAGACCTGTTTTACTACTCAGAACCCTTATTTAGTCCCGGGGATAGGCAAAAAACCCATTGGTAGAGGGTCACAAAATTTTTTGCAGGGTCACTTGGAATTTTGCTGTTCAATTTTTGGGCCCCTTCCCGTTTTTAGAAAAGATGCAAAAGGGGCTAAGAGAAAATACAAAGACCACAACCCCAAAATTATAAGGGGAATGGAGTGTCCTTAATTTTAAGGTTTTGTAGAAATTTTAAATTAAATTTGGGCCCTTAGAAAAAGGGCAATTCGGGGGGGCATGAAAAATTTATATAAATATATAAATTTTTCCAAAAAAAGTATGGGAAAAATTTTTCAAGTAAAAAACCCCCCCCAAAAACAAAGGGGACATTCCCTTCACTGAAGGGGAAAAGGTTTCAAAACTCCCCGAGAGAAAAAACCCTTCCCACCCGTAAGAACTGTAAAAAGTTTGGAAAAGCTGCTTGTGGGGAACGGTCACAGGGAGGAAGAAAGGGAGGGTTTTTTTAAGAAAGGCTTAGGAAAAACTACCAAAAACTAAAGAACTTAAAAGCGTAGTACTGTGTAACATTCAAAAATCCTGGCTGGTGGAAGGGTCTGGGGGCAGAGCGGGGGCCCACTGGGCAGCTTTGGTTCTTGCCTTGTGGGTTTTCCCGGGCTTTACCAGTGGGGGGGCGGGCTTAAAGTTCTTTTTCCCCGTTCCCCCCCCTTTACCCACAAATTTTCCCCACCCCTTGGGTTTTATCTAGATGGGACCACTGTCCTTTTTTTTATCCGAAAAAACTATGTAACATTTTTATCTATAACATCATCTGGGTCAACTCCAAAAAGCCAGTGCCCAATGTTTTACCCCCTGACTTTCAGTAAAGACTGATTTTAAATGAAAGCACCTCAAACCCTGATTCAAATTAAAAATTGGGTTTTTCCATGTGGGCCCGCAGAAAGGCACACCAAATTATTGGAAAAAGCCCCATTTAGCTTTTTTTTTTATTTTTTAAAAAAAATTAAAGGGAAAAAGATAAGGATCGTCTTCACATGTCTTGGACAAAGATCAGCGCGACCCCCAAAACACACGGCTTTTTTGGGGGTTTTTGGGGGGGGTACCCGTAAAGTGACATACCCCTTTAAAGGGTTTTGGGGCAAACCCTTCGCTCTTGAATCCACCTGGGCTCGGTTTTGGGTTATGGCCCAAAACAGGGGGGCTTACGTTTTGGGATTACTTGGCTTTTTAATTTAGTACATAATTTTCCTACTTTTAGTGAGTGTGGGGCCCCATTTTTTTTCAAACAAAAACCTCTTTAAAAACTTAACTCATGCTGGGCCCTTTGCCTTTCTGAACTTTGAACTGGATTCCTATTTAACCTTTTTCCCCATAAATTTTAAAATAAAGTTGGGGAAATTTTCTATTCCAAGATTTTAATCAAAAATCACAACTGGTGGTGAATAAAAATTTATAGACTAATCCCCCTAAAAAAAGTTTGGGTTTTTTTTTTCCCTCCAAATCTACGGGAACCCAGAAATAATCAACTATATTCTTTGACCCCACAAAAATTTCGGGTGCACAATTGTACACATTCGCTAAATAGGGTAAATGTAGTGGCATAGGAAGCAGGAATGCCAGATGCACACTGTATTCTCACCCTTATGCTGCCCTTAGATAGGGAAAACCCAAAACCCAAGTGACAAAAAAAATCTTTAAAAAAAAAAGGGGTTTGGTCCACTACAGGGCACGTGCTTTTTTAAAGTTAAAGAACCCCCCCCCCAAAACCAAAACATTTTTTTAAAATAGTCCCAAACCAACCTACCCAACCCCTAATAACCCCCCTTTTGGGGATTTGGGGGGGCATCCCCCCTCCCCCCCCGGTCGCAAAGCCAAAACCTTATTAAAAGACTTCCCCATAAGCTGCCAGCCCCCGGGTTGGGAAAGCACAGGCCCCCGTTTTTTAAAAACCCAAAACCCTTACCCATTTTTAAAGATTACAGCCCCCCTTTTTAATTTTCCTCCCCCCCCATAAAAATCCAGCCCTTGGTTTCCCCCATGTTTTCTAAAAAAACCAGTTTTAAATCTCCTTCCCTTTTTTGCCAAGGGACTGGTTTGCTATAGCTACATACCGTTTTTCCTTTCTATAAAAACCCCCCCCCATTTTTTGGCTAAGCCCACAACCAAAAACATTCCCTTTTTAAAAAAAAAAGTACCCTTGCACCAGGGGGGCAAATAACATACCTTTTTTTCCCAAAAGTCAGGGCACACTATCCGGTAAAAAACTCAAAGGCATATAGGAATTTTTTAAAAATGGGATTACGCTTTAAAGGGTTTTTGAAAATTTTGGGTATCTTTTGTTCACAATTTTGATCAAAAATGTTTTAAAACCCCAAACCCCCCCCAAATTTTTCAAGGGGACCCCCGCACAGGGGAGTCCTAACACTAAAATGTTACTTCTCCCCGGAGCCGTTCAGACTAAAACACCCCCCAGGGAGTGAAAAAAGGGCTAGGGGACGGGAAAAACCGCCTTTGGTTTTTAAAAACCAAAAGGAAAAAGGGCGGAGTGGGAAAAAAAGGGCCCAAAGAGGCAGCCACTCCTCATACAGACTAAAAAGACACACAATTTTTGGCTCTGCACAAACCCCAAAAAAATTCTTTTAAAAAAATAAGTATTGGGTGGGACACTGGGGAGGCAATAACATACATCTAAACCCAAAAAGGGAGGCCGGGGAAAAACAATCAACTAGAAAAGTCAAAGGGGGTTTTTTGGGAAAATTTGGGGGGGTTAAACTTAAACAACTTTTTTATCCCAAAAAGTTTGGGAACCCCCCCCCCCAAAATTTTCAAATCCTTTCCCGTAAAAAAAAAAGGCCCCAAATTTCAAAAATTTCCCCAAAAAAACCCAATTGACTTTTTTCCCCAACCCAAATTCCCGCTACCCGGGAAATAAGATTTGTTTTCCCATTCCCCTGAAAAAAGGGGCTCCAGCCTTAAAAACTAATAAAATACAGACCCCCCGGAAAAACCCTGGGGGTGGAGGGGGGGGGTAAAACAATAGCTTCCCGGAAACCCCCGTGCCCCCCCTCCCTCCCATAACCCCGCCCCCGCACCGGTACATACTTAAAGATGTTCAATTTTTCCCCAAATTTCCTTTTTCCCGTTTTTCCCCCCGGGAATCCCCAAACCCCAACCTTCAATCCCTCCTGGTGCTGCCCAAGCACCGACCATAGCCCCACAACCTTTTAACCCCCCTTTTAAAAAAACCATAAATGGGGCCGCAAAAGCTACAGACCCTTTTTAATCCCCTTTCCCCGAAAAACACCAGAAATTCAAAATAAAAGACCTGTTCAATCCTCCTGATAGGCTTCCCCGCACAGGGGGCGCTAAAACTACCGACCTGTTCAATTTTCTCCTGAAAAACACCAGCACCTACAAACTACAGACCTTTTCAATCTCTCCTTAAAAGGCTCCCAAACACTGGTTCTATAGGGTACCGAAACCCGGGTTTTTCCTCTTTTTGGGATAAAAAAACACACGTTTGCAAAGCACATTTCCAAAAAAAATTCTTTGAAAAAAATAAGTATTGGTTGGGACACGGCAAAGGGAATAACATACACTATTCCAAAAAGGGCAGCGGGGACCCTATCAAATTTTAAAAAAACCCTAAAGGCATATAGGAAAAGGGGGGGGGGAGGGTTAAAAAACTTTTGATCAAATAGTTTAAACTAAGAACCCCAAAAATTTCCCCAAAAATCCTTGGGGAAAAAAATTAAATGAAAATTTTTTTTCAAAATTCCTTTTTATTTTTTCCTTTTTTGAAACGGGTAAAATTCCTTTAAAAAACCCCCCCCCCATATGTGCCGCTGACATTTGGAATAGATGTACTCCCTTTTATTATAAACTGGCCCCGCACTGGTTTTCTATAGCTACATTACCTGTTCGATCTGTCCGGGTAGGCGCCACACGGTAAATATAGGTTTCAACCTGTTCAATTTTCTCCTTATAACGGGAAGCACGAAAACAAAAGCTAAAGACCTGTTCAATCCCCCTCCTTTATAAGCACCACCTACAACAACAGACCGTTCAATCCTCCAGTAGGGGGCCAGCACTGGTTGCTATAGGGTTTCAGGGAACCCGTTCAATCTCTCCTGATAAAGGGTCAACACTGGGATCAAAAAGGGTACAGACCTTTCAATCCCCTCCTGATAAGCGGCCCCGGGACTACAACTAAGACCTTTCAATCTCTCCTTTATAGGGGTGCCAGGGACTGGTTTTTCTATAGCTTTTTAAAGACCTTTCACTCCCCTCCTATAGGCTGCCACCCCTGGTTTCAAAAGCTACAGACCTTTTCCAAAACTCTCCTGATAAGGGACCAAACACTAAAACTACGACCTGTTTAATCTCCCCCTGAAAGGGGCCCCCGCACTGGGTTGGGGTAAACTACAGATCTGTTTAATCCTCCTGAAGGGGGGGGTGGGCCCGCACTGGTTGCTATAGGGTAAAAGACCGGCTTCTTTCTGCATTTTACTAGAACCAGTAAACATGCCCCCTAATTCAAAACAAAACCAAGAAAACAGGACTTAGGTAAAATGAATCAATGTAGTGAGACAACCCCTTTAAGAGATTACCATAATGTTTATCTATGTTTCTGGATACAATCTTACTCTATTGATTAATATCTAAATGGTGATATATGGTTTCCACTAACATTTAGGCCTGATAAAATACATCCATCTTTTTTATTGAATCAATTCTAAAAAAAACAGTGATTCCTATTAATAAAGCAATTATGTGAACTTGAATACTCCACACCTAAGGGGTTTAATAACGGATATTGTATTTGCACTTAGACTAACCGTTTCGAAACAGACCGTGGGGTGGATCCATAGATCTGAAAGAAGGTTTTAGATTACATATATAATTATACAGGCGTGTCAAAGTCATTTTCACTGTGGCCTACAACAACTATGTGGGGGTTTCCCTCGAAAGGGGGCCCTTGGGGGTGCTAGGTGCCTTTGGGCGGGCTCGACTTGCACACTACTTCGGGGGCCACATAAAAAGCGGGGGCCAACCAGCTTTTATTGGCCCCGAGAGCTAAACAGAACAACCTGGGTGGGAAGGTCTGATCAGAAAACCACGGAGATACAGCAAACTTGGGAGAGGGACAGGAGTAGTTTCCATTTTAAATTTTCAACTCTGCAAACACCCCCCACCTGAAAAGGAAAAATGTTTTTTTTGGGAGGGGCCAGCCCCGACGTTTTTTTCCCTGCAAGCCAATGAAAAATTTTTTTTTATGGAGCAATGGTGGAACACGTGCACTGTTGCTCTGTTCAAAGTCTATGGGGCTGATGAAGAGTATGAGTACAGTGCTCGGAAATTTTCATCAATCAAAGCCTCACAATTTAGGGATCATTGAGAGTCCCAGAGGTGGTGGAAAAACCCCTTCGAAATATTTTTGAGACACTTTACCTATGCAAGTCTGTGTTTTTGCACCTCCACGGCTGGCACAGTTCCACATATGCACATG
Source organism: Phyllomedusa bahiana (assembly GCA_025379985.1). Classification (NCBI taxonomy): domain Eukaryota; kingdom Metazoa; phylum Chordata; class Amphibia; order Anura; family Hylidae; genus Phyllomedusa; species Phyllomedusa bahiana. The sequence continues at coordinate 38,865 of JAODAL010025418.1, forward strand.
TATAATTGCAGCTGGAGGACAGTCCGCACACTCGCCCTGCGGAGTGAGAATGGTGCGACCAGGCAAGTACCAACTGACGCCAGATAACAAGGAGGAAACCAGCTATGGCATAGTACATGTAGACCATGAATCTTCTTCTTCGACCAAATAGACCTTAGGCTATGCTCACACAGGGTAATTTCGGCACGCATTTCGCCGTGTATTTGCGCTCTAATATGGGCGAGATGCGCACCGAAATTACGGTAATCCATAGTTCTCATGGAGAACTATGGATTACGCGTCCTCTTCCCGGGCGCAAAATATGATCGTATTGTAGGCGCGGGGAGATAAGTGACATGTCAATTACTTGCAGCAAATACGCGCCGCGAGTAATGAATGTCAATGGGGCCAACAGGCATCCGGACCCCGCGCGGTGGGGGTTCGCACGTATTAGCGCAAGCTCCCCAAACACATGATGTACACGCCGCAGTATATCATGTGAAGAAACCCTTAGGGTCCATTTACACGGCAGAGGACAAATACCGGTCGTTTGATCCAACTGTTATTTGTCCCGTTTGTGTGCCGTCCCCACGGCCGTGGGGGGGGAGGGGGGGCGGGTTTTCTCTGCAATTACTGGAGAAAAGCCCTCCCCCTTCCCATGTTCATATTCCGTCCGAAAACCGGACGGAAGAATGAACATGCACAATGGCGGAAAACCCATGCAGTGGGGACTGCTGCATGGGTTTTCCATAGAATCCCGATGTGTTCGTTTGCGGACGTTTTTTTGGACAGTCTGCAAAACTGCAAACCGTCTGAAAAACCGGCCGCAAACCTGGGCCGTGGGGACATGCCCTTACTGTGATAAATTTTGATGGGTGAATACTGGAGCAGCCTTTGTTCTTAAAATGATGTATATTTGAAAAAAAATATATATTTTTTTTTTTGTTATTTATTTTTTTTTACCAGTGAGGGGAAAATAAGCCCCAATTAGCCTGGTGGGAAGAATCCTTTTAGCAAATCTTTTCTTTTACAGAGAGATATTTTTCTATACCACATTCAGAAGACAAGGCATATCTATGTCAAACAAACAGGAATGACTGTTTCATTCAGTCGATACTAGCAAAATGCAGAACAGAGCCTTTCAGTAATGACACTGTGCCCTTATTGACAATACAGTCATGAAGATATTGGATGTGGGTGTATTATTTTTAGATACAAGCTGTTTGATACTTTGCATGGTATCCATTAGCTGACAAAACGGACGTTCATAATGGAAAACATCCAGATTTATTTCAATAATAAGCCAAGCCGCGCACCCAAGAGGCGTCTATGTAGAATAATAGAAAATACCTAATCAGTAGTGACATATAGGTCTATACTGTATACAGATGAAATAGGTATTGTAATAGCATGGTTGTTCATTAGATATCCAGGCTTTAAACACTTTATTTAAGGTGGAACAATTTTTGCTTGGTTTCATTGTTACATAGTACGGTTGAAAAAAGATACGTGTCCAGCAAGGTCAACCAAGGGAGGGTAAAATGTGGGTGAAGGGAGGGGGACAAGGACATTAAGCCCAGCCTCACCACTGGTAAATGCCCTGAAACCCACAAGGCAAGAACCAATCTGCTCCAGTGGAGACCCCATCTCTGACCCCAGAGCCTCCACCAGACAGGATCCAAAATGTTACATGGCTACATATGCATTAATATTCTTTCGTTTCTGGTAAGTATCTAAGCCTTTCTTGAAACTCTCTACAGTTCCTGCTGTGACCAGCTCCTCAGGTGGCTATTACACAGATTCACAGTTCTTACAGTGAAGAATGCTCTTCTCCTCTGGAGATTGAATCCTTTTTTCTCTAGTCGTAGGGAATGTCCCTTTGTCTTTGAGAGGGCTTTACATGAAATAATTTTTCCCCATTATTTTTGTAGGGACCATTTATATATTTATATAAATGAATCATGTCCCCTCCAAAATCTTCTTTTCTCAAGACTAAATAAGTTCAATTCTACTAACCTCTCCTCATAACTGAGATGCTCCATTCCCCTTATAAGTTTGGTTGCTCGTCTTTGCACTCTCTCTCTCTAAAATGATCCATTCTCCTTATAAGTTTGGTTGCTCGTCTTTGTACTCTCTCTAGCTCCATTACATCTCTTCTATAAACTGAGGCCCAGAACTGAACAGCATATTCCAAGTGAGGTCGCACCAATGCTTTGTACAGCGGTAGAATGACATCCTTATCACGCGAGTCCAGGCCTCTTTTAACACACGCCAATATCTTACTTGCCCTAGAGGCAGCTGATTGACATTGCATGCTGCTCTGTAGTCTATGATCTACAAGAACGCCCAGATCTTTCTCAACAAGAAATAATATACCAACACAATGGGAAGAACTCGGTTTTTCTGATAAATCCTATGCCTTAACAAAGATACAGAACATGCTGCCTATCAGAGACGTAACTTCAAACTCTTGGGCCCTAGGGCAAAAAGTGAAATGGGGCCCCCCAGTTACCAAGTGCCATTTACAATACTGGTAGTAAAAGTATACACCGGGACACCAAAATTAGGAAGAAAGCAGTATATTTATTTACAAACCAAATAATGGCGGCACGCCTCTTACCTGCCGGACGTGCACCTTCCCACCTTGCCTGCCCTCTTCCTCGCCGTTGATTATGTATTACCCCTAGTCTCCAGATACTTTTTTGGTACTGCCTACACTACAGCTGCCTCACATCTACTTTCCCCTATTTACAACAGATGTTGTTTGATAAAGGCCTTCTGGCCGAAACGTCACATGGACATCTGCACCCTATCTCTCTTGACTTATTTATTCTGAATTATGTTCAGTAATCATATTTATTTGTCTTTAGCATATCCACTTGTATGGAGTAACTTGGCAGAATAGTATCCACTTAGTAAATAAATATACCGCTTTCTTCATAATTTTACTGTGCCGGTGTATTCTTTTACCCTTGATACGTGGGTCATTGACCTTTTACATCAGAGCACCCTGCTTTGAATACCCATTCTATGGTATTGTATATTTACAATACTGGTGTCTTCTTAAAGGGGTTGTCTCACTACATTGATTCATCTCACCTCAGTCCTGTTTTCTTGGTGTCATTTTCAATTCAGGGACGTGTTTACTGGCTTCTACTAGGCTGCAGTAGAATCCAGGTCTGTAGCTATAGCAACCAGTGCTGGCAGCCTATCAGGAGAGATCAAACAGGTCTGTAGCTATAGCGACCAGTGCTGGCAGCCTATCAAGAGAGAATAAACAGGTCTGTAGCTATAGCGACCTGAGGAGCTGATGCAGCCCATACAAGAGGGGATATCTCAGAATAGGTAGGACATTGCAATATATGTCCATTACCAAAGTTACTTGATTTTGCAAGCTCTTTAACATAAAAAGCAATCCCTGTAGTGAGACAACTCCTTTAAGGAGTAGAAGGGCTTTTGGGCCCCCTCAGGCTGCAGGGCCCAGTAGCGACTGCTATCAATGCACCCCTTATAGCTACGCCCCTGCTGCCTATAGATGTCATAAGACAGAGCTTACTGCATACTGTTTAGACATTAAACTCAGTAATAACATAGTCTCCAGTAAGCACTGCAGCTCCCTCTAGTGGTAGCTGTAGGCCAACAGAATGATAGCTTTTAACTATGTTGATGCCAGGGATTTAAAGGGGTTGTCTCGCTACAATGATTGGGTTTTAATTTAAAGATCTTTAAAAAACAAGCAGCTTTGCAATATATGTTCATTACAAATGTCCTACTGATTTTGAGCTAGCCCTGTTAGTATTACTACATCAGCTCCTCAAATTTCTATAGCAGCCTGTTGATCCTTATCTTACTGGCTGTCAGGTCTGAATGACTCATCACCTTTGAAGACAAGTCAGAGCAGAGAGCCCCTCCCGCACAGAATGCTTCTGTAGTGGAGGGAGGAGAAGGGAGGGGGAGGGAGGACTCTGGTGTCTGTGTCCTTACTGCCTGGATTAACCCTGTGTGTCCCTGCTTCCTCCTGCTCTCTACACAGATAGATGTGACAGCAGTGACCCTGTCTGTTACTATAATCATGATGTGTCTTTGGAACTGTGACTATACTAATACTATACAGATCAGGGGGCATGTGAATACTTTATGTTCTCCAGTATTAGTGAGACATCCTGAGTATAGTAACACTGCCCTTGTTGTTGCTGGAGATGTGGAGACTTGTAAGCTAAGCAGAGGGTATAGGAACACATGCATCCCCTCTGCTCTATTAGCACACAGCTTCATATTCCTCTCTACACTCCTAGATCAGCCCTCTCCTGCAACAGACCTAGGCAGGCACACACAGGGTGACTCTGAGAGCAAACCCCCTCCCCCCCTGTATAGAAGTTACGTAGCTGCCTGTGTGCTGATGGGAGGGGGAGAGGGGGAGCAGAAGAGACAGACCAAGAAGCACGCCCCTCAGTTCAACTTACCAGGGACACTGACAGGCTGAAAGCTTAATGAGACAACTCCTTTAAGGTAATGTAAAATTTAAAAAATAAAATTAAATAAAATTAAAAAAAATGAGCTCTGAAGACTCTAAATATGTATTAAATCCATAAACGCAGATTTTTAAAAATTTACCAAATACAACATAATGAAATACACTTCAAGATTCACTTTAAGCTATGAAGAAATCTATGCTATCCCTCTACCAAGTGCATATAATTTAAATAAATTAAATACCGATTTTATGAAGAGGAAAACAATCCATGGAAGGGAATTAAACTCGGATACACTATCTTGTATAATTGTAGTAGTTCTATTAAAATTTTAACATATGCATACTCCGTGTGGGCTCCTTCATGAATTCAGATTAAATGAACTAAGCTTGTTTTTGGAGATTGGGTCAATCTGGTCAATACTGTTTATCTTGCTGGAAATGTATGTAATTGACATGTATTACTGCGTCTTGGGATTTCTAACATTTACCAGTGAAGTGATTTTCATGCACGTGCTTAAAACAGGGAATATTTAGATATTGCTTGAATTTGAAGAAACATATGTTAGAAAAATGAGATGACGGCTTATTGATAACTGAAACTGGCGCAGGGAATTTAAAAAAAATTGAAAATGAGGTGAACCTGCCCCATGTATCACAGGTGCTGGCTGAATTATACAGGTTGCCCCACCAGCAATGACTCGGGTTGGAGAACACCCCAGTGCCAGCCATATAACTCCTTAACGAGCGCCCACTGTCTTTTGGCATTGGCTGGTGCGGGTCGTTCTTATGCAGACATCGGAGTTTGCGGCTCCGACGCACTAGGTCTTATTTTCAGGGGATTATATATATATATATATATATATATATATATATATAAATGTATATATATATATATCTATATATATATATATATCTAAGTTTATAGTCACACACCATATGATATATGTATGTAAAGGAACGCACTAGGTCTTATTTCAGGGGATGTCATATATATATATATATATATATATTATATATATATATTTTATATATATATTATATATATATATCTATATATATATATATATACACACATATATATATATTATATATATATATATATATATTATTATTATTAAAGTTTATAGTCACAAACCATAGGATATATGTATGTAAAGGATATTTTACGGCAGTTGCAGTGACTTATCTCAAAGGATGGCAAATGTGACATGCTGGGACTTGTAGAACTAGAAGTTCCAGCATGCCCCATCAGCCATCCTTTGAGATGTGTGTGTGTCAGTACCAGTGCTCTGTTCTCTTCCCCATCCCTCACTTGCTTGTACACTTTTTTGTCTCCTGTCCTGGGATGTTTGGGACCTGTGGTGACATCACAGTCACATGACCTCCCTGCACAGGTCCTTCAAAAGTCTTCAACAACAATATGTCCCAGGGCCGTTTCTCGGGGTGAGCGGGGCTTGGGATCACCCTCCCCACTCCTATCTTTCTCTCTGCCCACCCTTTGGGACGGCCCTGTGTATGGGGAGCTGCAGCAATGATTTCCACTGTCTTATTTTTGGGGGTGCCTTATATTAGGGAATTCAACAAAATCTCTGCTATGTCTTACTTTCGCAGGTGTCTTATTTTCGGAGAAACACGGTAGCTGTGTTTCATGGGGGTGTCCGAATCTGGGCGTAGCAAAATGCCATAAATGTCAGAAATGAGCCCCTTCGTCGTGGAACTCAGGCGACAAAGGGTCTCAAACCTTGTCGGTTCGGAAAGTACGTTGCACGAAATGCTTAATTTGAAGGTACGAGTAGCAACAAGAATCCGGCAAAGTAAATCGTTCTTTCAGGGAGTGGAAAGGAAGAAGCCTCAATGTTCTATAAATCGATCAGATCAGCTAGTTTGAATAGTCTATTATCGAACCAAGGCTTCATTTGAGGATCGCCTATGGATTCCGGCATTAGAGGATTAAAAAGGAATGAGACCATGGGTGACGCTTCTAAACGTAATTAGAATTTCGTAGCACACTTTTCGCCATATTTCCTTAGTAAGGGTCATAGGGCCTAGAGTAACCCCAGGGCTGTCTGTGTAATAAGACAGTGACCAGGGCAGCCCGTGAGCTGTCCTGATCACTGCCTGTGTCAGATTGACACAGATTATAATGTATTAGCATATATGAATATGCTAATAAAATACTAAGTGTAAAAAAAAATGTAAAACAGTTCTCCCTTCAGGGGATGTAAAAAAAAAATGTAAAAAAAATGGATAAAAATAAAATAAAATATAATAAAAAATAATAATAATAAACTCTACACATATTAGGTATCCACACGACTGTAATAACGTGTAGAATTAATCTAACAAGTTATTAAGTGTGAAATGTTAATGGTGTAAAAAAAATGTGAAAAAACAACAAAAAAATTAAAACAAAAATTCTGCAATTATTTATAAGTGAACGTAAACTATTACCCCATAAAGTACAACTTGTTTCGAACAAAAAGAGGCCTCATACAACTGTGTCATTGGAAAATAAAGTTACAACTGTTGAAACGCAAGGAGGCAAAAACCAAAAAAATGTTCTGGTCATTAACTACTTTTTAGGCGTTCAGCTTAAAGAGGTTTTGCCAAGAAGTGAGTTCCTTACGTCTTATCTGCTCGGGAGAGAATATAAAAAAAGCATGCTGAGTCATGAACGGCTGCAGGGGTGAGAGGGAAGGGGTGAGCAGAGATCGAGGAAGAAGGGAGCTTCTGCAATGTGTATTCAAATAATTACATTACAACCAGTGGATTGTCTATACAGCGGAAAGCCTCATACACTGCACTTTCTCCCCAGCCCCTTGCAAGCTCCATCATGTTCCTGTCATCAGATAAGAAGTGCAAACACGCAAGCAAGGCCACATCAGCTCCTGTCAGTGTCCTGGTCGTGTCTAATGTAAACTTTCAGGAAACTAAGGGGGACTGAGCAATGCTGTAGCTCTCACAGGCTTCACTTTTTGTAATCACATATATTTAGAAAAGTGATTAAATACCCATTTTGAAGGATCCCATGCCAACATTACATAGTGGCAAAACCCCTTTAAGGGGTTAAATGAAAATTTGAAGAGTCTCATAAGGAGTTAAAGGACACTGCTGCTCCTCTTTTCTGTGTTAAAACTAAAACCATTCACCTCTTTAGTGATGTTCGTTCCAGTGATGGCTTTGCCGGTTCTCACTCCAGGTCTGTTGATGTCTTCTGGCTGCAGATGAACAGAACAGCGCCACTACCTCTTCTGATTGGCAGCAGTCACATGACGCTCCCCGGCGACACCATTTGGAAGTCAAAGGCACCACTACAAAAAGGCCTGCACATAAAGATTTAGATTGTGACAAAACAGAAGGTAGAAAAATCCCATCATATCTCTAGTGCTCTACAATAGACCCTCTTAGACAGTATAAATTCAAATTTCTAAATCTAGAGTGAAAAAACAGTGCTCTGTGCTGTATAGAAGCTTTATTCACCTGCTGATTGTTCACTTTAGGGTAGATTCACGCGGCGTCTTTGCAGGGCGTACTGTGCGCAGCGCTATATGCTAGGTGTCAGCTCCCATACGCTCTGTGCAGGCTCTCATAGACTTTGACTTTCCCCAGCGCGTAATACGTGCCGGGGAAAACAGCAATTAATGATAGCTCTCAATGAGATCTATGAATCATTGTATTTGTGGGGTGTACTTTAGGCTTAATTACACCCTGTAAAGATGTCATGTAAACATACCCTTACTAAAAAAAAACAAAAACAAAGTCATCTTGTGATAACAGCCGAATCAGCATTGAATTAAAGGGGTTCTCTCACTACATTGATTCCTCTTACCTTTGTCCTGTTTTCTTGGTTTCATTTTGAATTCAGGGGCGTGTTTACTGGCTTCTATTAGGCTGCAGTAGAAGCCAGGTCTGTGCTATAGCAAAACCCGTGCTGGTAGCCTATCAGGAGAGATTTAAACAGGTCTGTAGCTTAGTGACCTGAGGGAGCTGATGCAGCCCATAAAAGGGGATATCTAGGAGTAGGTAGGACACTGTTAATGGACATATATTGCAAAGTGACTTGTTTTTGCAAGATATTTAACATAAAAAGCAGCAATTTTTGGAGTGAGACAACCTCTTTAAGGCTACTGCCATTCCTATTTTATGGAATCCCTAGAGGACATTTTATATATGTGGATTACTTTCATATCAGTATTCTACTTTTGAAAGGGGTTGTCTCACTACATTGATTCATCTCACCTCAGTCCTGTTTTCTTGGATTCGTTTGAACTTTAGGGGTGTGTTTGCTAGTTTATACTAGGCTGCAGTAGAATCTAGGTCTGTAGCTCTAGCAACCAGTGCTGGCAGCCTATCAGGAGAAATTAAACAGGTCTGTAACTATAGCAACCAGTGCTGGCAGCCTATCAGGAGAGATTGAATACGTCTGTTTGCTATAGCAACCAGTGCTGGCAGCCTATCAGGAGCAATGAAACAGGTCTGTAGCTATAGCAACCAGTGCTGGCAGCTATCAGGAGAGATTAAACAGGTCTGTAGCTATAGCGACCAGTGCTGGCAGCCTATCAGGTCTGTAGCTATAGCAACCTGAGGAGCTGATGCAGCCCATGCAAGAGGGTATATCTAGGAATAGGTAGGACACGGTTAAAGTGACATGCTCTTGACTTGATCTCTTAACATAAAAATCAACCATTGTAGTGAGACACTTTGAAGAGAAATATATTATACCCATATTGTACGTGAAGGTCTAGGTCTAAGAGCATTGCTAAATTTTTTACAACTAATCGTAAAGGTGTTTTTTGTGTTTTGTATTTTTTTTTACTAGCCTAATACTAAAGATTTGACCCAGTTTTTACATTTATTATTGCAATAATTGAAGGAAGACAAGAAAATTGCTCATGATTTAAAGGTATTGTCCTACTAAGTCTATGACTGGCTGCACTATGTTTCCATCATCTTTTTTGGGAAATTGTAAACCAGCTCTTAAAGGGATTGTCTGGTTCCTACAAGAAAAACAGAGAAAATATTGTGCTTGGTATAGCGGGTCTTCATGTTGAAGTGTTGTACATTAGATTAGTGGCCTCCTATCTAGCACCCTCGCTCCCCTCCAATCCATCCTTAACTCTGCCGCCCTCGCTACTCCTCTGCCGCTCCCTTCTGCCAATCACTTCACTGGCTTCCCATTGCCCAGCGAATCCAGTACAAGTTAGTAACCTTGACCTACAAGGCTCTCCATAACCTCCCCTTTCCATACACCTGCTCAATCCCCAATATCTCCCCTCACCCCGATCTCCCCCTCTCAGACTTCTTCTCTGCTTTCCTCTTATCAGCTCCTCCACAACCCCCTTCCCAAACTTCTCCCCCTGCTTCCCCCAACTCGGAACTACTGCCCCAACACATCAACCTCCCCCCCTCCTCACAGCCCAAACGTAACCTAAAACCCATCTCTTCAGACCCAAACCAACAATAACCCTGTTGCCATTTTTTCCCCCCCCCAAAACATGTCGCCCCTCCCCTTTCTGTCTCCTCCCACCTTCCGTAATTGTAAAACCCTCACGGGCAGGACCTCTCCCCTCTGACCATTGTTTTTAAATTTGCCCTTTGTACTTGTTTGGCCCAGTTTATGTATAAACCAAAAATTAAGCCCCGGAACCAAGGACGCTCTAAAATAAATAATACAGTAATGATTTTCCTTATTTCTACCTGTTTAGGCTATGTCTCCATAGCACTGTTTTTTGGGTGGATTTTCAGCATATTCATATTTATTTAACCCCGCCAGACCAACCATAAACCTTTTCCCCCCATATTCACAAAGAAACTTCTCCAGTCCGGGGCCGTACTTTTGGGCCAGCCCCTTTAAAGGGGAGCCCCGCTGACCCGGCGCGCCGTTCCGTGGAAGGTTTAGGGGGCGGAGCGGCCCCCGGGCGAGGGGGTAAGCGAGCGGGCTTGAGGGGGTGGAGTAATTTAAGCTGACCCCGGGCCGCCCGGTCAACGCAGGACATGTGAAAAAATCAGTGCACACCGGGGGACGTATCTAAAATGGGGGACAGCGTGGGGAAATCCGGGGACAGTTAGGAAAGGCGGGAAAGGGCTGGGCCCCAGGTTGGGGAACAGCGGGTAGAGGCCCCGGGGGGGGGGGAGGGTGCGGGCCCCGCTGGGGTCCTTCGCCACGTGGTTTGGCTTACCCCCAATAACCCCCCAGGCCGGGGCAAATTTTCTAGGCCCCCGGACCGCCCCCCCGGAACGCCTGACCCGAGGCCCCCCAGGGCCCGGTGCGCCGTCGAGCCCCTCCGGGGACCCTCCGGGCAGAAACGCGCTCGTCGGCCGGCCGTGCGCCCGTCCCGGGGAACCCATAGGTTGGCGGCCCAGGGGAACACAGCAAGCGGCAACCCAGCCCGGGGGGGCTAACTGCGGGGGTTCCCTGTCTCAGTGTTCCAACCCGGCGGGGGGTACCCCAAAACGAGACCGGGTTGGGGGGCCCACCAGGAGCGTAACGGGGGAGGGAAAAGCGGGGAGCGGAAGGGAGGGTCAGGCGGGTTTGGGGACGGACTTCGATGTCGAGGCTGTTGGGACGGACTTTCGACGGCCGGTCCCTGAGGACGACCTGGGGGCGTTCGGGGGGGCCCCCTGGGGGTCCTGCACGGGGGGAATATCGGAGGATGGGGTTCGGCGGTGCATGCGGTACAGGACCAATCGGCCGAGTTGGGGAGGACTGGCAATCTGAGTGTACCGGACGGGGTGAGGGTCTTCAGGGATCGGGCAGCGCGCTGGGGATCACAGCTCCCGTGCAGCCTGGTGATTTTCTTCCCAGTCCTGTTGTGTCACGTGGGGGCAGGCTCCTGGGGGCGATTTACAGGCAACTTTAGGGGGGGAAAGGGTCCCGGCGGCAGGGGGTTTTGCGAGTAGTTTCAGTTATTTTTAGCCCCCTTTTCCGGGGGTGACGGGTTCTAGGACAGTTCCCCATTAAACACGGGGGGGCCCGGGGGCTAGGGTCCGGTATGTGGGTGCCCTCACCAAGGGGTGGGGGAGTTGGGGGCAGAGACATTTCGAGAAATGGTTCAGTGCGGGGCAAATGGAGCAGGATACCGGGGTAGGTGCGTTTAACACAAAGGAGAGCGAAGTTTATTGGGGTTTTTGAGGGTCCCTTGGGTTTGCACTTAAAGAAGGAGTGAGGGAAAAAATCTTTCAGACAATACCCCAATTTTTTTTTCTCTACCCCCTTGAGAAATTCAATTTGCCAAAGGGGAAGCAAAGAAAAGCAAGACGGGGGGAGGAAAAGCAAAGGTGGGGGTTAAACCCAAACCTCCAAAATTTTTTTCAAAGGGATTTGCCCTACTGGCAAGTTTAAGGGGAAAAAAGGCTCCGGAGAATTGCTCCGGGTTGTTTTTTTCTACTTAGATTCCAAGCTAAGCCCGCGGGTATATGGGGGGCAGGCGTGGCCAGATATGACGAAAAAAAATTTTTCAAGGAAGGCAGTTAGGCCGGGAACCGAGGACCCGAAGGACACCGGGGGTTTTGGCTACTTTGATGGCCCCGAAAGCGTTTTGGACAGCCCTTTCAGAGGACCAAACGGCCCGGGCACAGGGGGGTCTGGGGGGTATGGGGGGAGTTTTCCCCGTGGGGTTAAAGGGCCCGGGGTTTTGCGGAATTTAACGACATTTAATGTCCCCTTTCTCGAGCTGCCGGTTTAGGCAGATGCTCAGGTGCAATGCCGCTTCCCCTGGGCGTCCCTTTTTTGCGAAAAGGAAAGGGGGGGGGTTCAGGGTTTTAGCAAGGGGGAGACGCCAGTGGCCTAATCGCGATAGCCAACCCAGATAGTACCCAATAGGGAGGCTGCGCGATTGTTAAAAGGCGGTTTTGGGGAGGGTTTTCGATTCCCGGGGCCCCAAACCTAGGTCCCCTTTTCAATTTGAATTTGAGATCCGCTAGACACCACCCGGAGGGTTTTGGCGGACAAAATTTGCAAAAGGGGGCGTTCTTGGGGAAGGAAGGCAGGCCCATTTGGGGGCTCCCGGTGTCCGGGTTTTAGAAATTTTTCCCCCTAGGGGTGGGGGGTTTCAAAAAAAAAAAACCAAAAAAAAAACCGATTTTACACCACTTGTCCTTTTCCCAAGGGGCGGAAAAAATGACGGGATACCCGGAAATTTGTTCGGTTTTTTTTATATGCGTTAACGCCGCACTTCGTGGTTAAGAGTTATGGGAGGGGGGCCTCATGGGAAAAACGGATAGAATCCGCTTTTTTTGGGCTGTTGCCGTTTTATTTCCCATAGCGCCGGTTTTTCGGGGGGGTTATTGGGAAAGGGATCGATTTTTGTGGTCGGTGTTTTCCGATGGGGGGTTGTCTCCTGCTCTTATTTTTAGACTTTTAGTTCGTTTTTTGGGAAAGGGTGGGGGATGTCTCTGGCTTTTCGCCTTTTCAATTTGGAAGATTTTCTGTGCATTTTGGGCCCCCGGGCCAGAGGGTGCAGGTCCTATTTGGCATCAAAACAGTGTGGGTGGGCTTTCCCACTTTTTGGGGCCCCTTTTGGGCCCCCCCAAAAACGGGGGGCCCACTACCAGATTAGTTTTTTTTGGGGAAATTTGGAATTTAAATTTATTACCTGGAGTGCTCTTGCCGGGAAAAAACTTTGGACATAGACAAGAAAACGGGGCTGTTGACTGTAAAAAAAAAAGCGCTGAGGGAATTTCGTCCCCTGCTAGGGCAAGGGAATTTTGCCGGAAAGGATTTATCCAAAAGGGGGGGTTTTTTTTTCCCCCGAATGGCGCAGGCGCCGCGGGGGAAGGCCCCCATCATTTTCCCCTTTTGGCAGGGGGAAGAGACTTTAAGGGGGTGGGATTCGTTCTTGGACAGTAAAACGGCGCTCGATTACAGGACATGGGGTCAGCAATGCTGACATTGAAATTTCACGGAGCGGCGGGAGTTATTTTGGGGGTTATTGCCCAAGGGGGGGTGGTGCCGGGCATGCCCTTAACATTTGGGAAAATCCTTTTGGTCGGAATTTGGCACTACTGGAATTGTTTTCCCATTGTGCTGGGGTAGAATCTTTGGGGGGGCGGGTTTTTCAAAAAAAAAATTCTGTTTTAAGTGACAAAAGGGGGTTGGTTCAGGCCATCAACCCCTTTCCCCTTTTTCCGGTCCGTTTTTTTTTGTTTACGGGGGGCAATTTAGGGGTGCGATCCTGGGGATTAATGCTGGTTGGGGCGACATGTACCGGGAATAAAGAAGACCGGCCGATGCATTTCCCGTTGCAGTTTCAAAGGTTTTTGGGGGGCTTCCCAGAGGCGGGGATCCCATGGGAGTTTCCCGACGAATTTTTGGACCTTGGTTTCGAAACCCGGCGCGTTTTTTTCAGGTCATCGTTTGCCAAAAGGGGCCTGGATCTTATTAAGGGCTTGGGCGGGTTGGAGCAGTGGGTTTAAAGGACGGGACCCTGCTACGGACGGGGAAAGGGCAGCAGCACTTTTTTAGTCTTATTGGGCATGCCCCCAAGAGGGTTTCTTTCAAGGGGGGCGAGTTTGTACGGGGGGCTTTTTTGGGCTTAAAAAAAAGGGGGATGGTGGACTCCTAAACATTTGGGTGGTTCAGGGGCTGAAGGGTTTACCCTCGGGTTCAGGGGTTGGGGCACTCGCCTCCTGTGGTTTTTAACTTATTGGGGCGAAAGGGGGGGGTAGATTTGGGGCTACTGTAAGTCAGATTTTGAGGAATCTTATTTTCCTTGCATTCTCATTCCTTTTTTGGGGCACTGCGGTGGGGGGAAATTGGTTAGCCCAGTAGGGAGTCATGGGGGATTTAAAGGGGAAGATTTCAACTGCAGCGGGGCCTTTTTCCCCCTCATTAGATGGTCAAAAAAAGGAACAGTGGGGAAAAGGGAAGGTTTTTGGGTTTTTTAAGGGGGGGTCAGGGGTTTTGGAAAATGCCCGGGGCGGTGTTTTCAGGAGTATCTGCAAAAAAAGGGCAGGGAGTGCGGCCCATTGTTGGTGCATGGCTTATTTTTTATCTGGTTTTCCCAAAAAAAAATGCGGTCTTCCGACGCTGCCCCCGGGACAGGGTTTGGACCCACTCAATTCACACCACATTTCCTTCCGGGTTTGGGGCAGCGACGGAGGGAGCGGGTTTGGGGTCGGGCCGGATTCTGTGCGAAGGATAGGGGGATGGGAGTCGGTATTACAAGCAATATCCACCTCACTTGCTCAGGGGTTGAGGGGTAGCCTGGGGGGAAGGGGTATAGGGTTTTTTAATTTATCTTTTTGCCAATGACTGTTTTTTTGGGGTTTGTATGTAATTTCTTCATTTTAGGGAAAAAGAATGGTCGGTATTCGGACATTTAATTGGGACGGGGACAACGTGCGCGCTTGAGTGAGGGGCGACAGTTGGGGACCCCAAAATTTTGGGGGTTGGGGCGCTGATCGGAAGCGAGGCCTAAAAACCCCGGGGCTGCCGGGTTCCGCAATTTGTTTTCCCGGGGGTAAAACCCCGAATGGTGTGTTTCTGTTGGGGGGAACACTAGGGTTGCGCCCAATCAGGGAATTGGGTTAGGGACAGAAATATACAAAATTTAGGTTGTGGGCATTGTACCCAGGAAGATTACCTTGTGGGCCACATATTTTCCCAGATTTTCTTGGAGGCATGCAGATTCGGGTTAGGGATAACAAGGGCACGGATCAAATGAATAAGGGGGGCATCCTTTGTTGCAAGGAATGGGGTTTTGATGAGGCATAGGGAATTGGAATCGGGGGACGGGAACTTTTGGAGAAGGAACGGTTCCATTGAACGTTGGGCGTTTGGACTTTGGTCATTGGATAAACGCAAGGACTTAACGAGCTTGGGGCTTTGGGGGGGCTCGCGCCCATGGGTACATGAACGCTACTTTGGCGGTTTGGGGGCCTTGGAGTCGGGGAAAAGGGGTGGGGGGTCAGGCCCGCTTGCTCCCAATTGGGGGATGGACCGCCTGGCAAGTGTGGGGGCCCACAGGGCAGCCTCCTTGGGAGCAGGGGACGAAGTACCGCCTGAGGTGGCTTCTGTTTCCCGAAGCCCGGGGGTGGGGGCTGGGGGGAAAATTGTGTGAAAAGAATATGGGGTCCCAGTTCTTGGGGAATTTTTTTTTTTGGAAATCAAGTCTCCAAGGACCCCCCCAAGCTTTTCCGTGGTGAGGGGTTCCGGGGAAATGGGTATGGGATCTCATTTGCATTATGTTTTTTTTAAAAATTTTTTGTTAAAAAAAATGGCTGCTGGGCCAAATTTTCCAAGCCCCAAAGGGCCCCCTGTTTTTATTTTGGGTAAAGGTTTTGGGGGATTGGGGGTTTTTGGGCCCGTAAGGGCCAAAAAGGGAAAAGGCGCGCTTAGGGTCATGTAGTCTACACAGCACAGATTTTTTTTTTGGTTTCTTGAAAACCACCGGGTTTTTAAAACATGTTGTATCTTTTCCGCCGGTTTCCCATAAAAGTCATTACTGGGCCGCGGGAAATCCAAAACCGAAAAAAGGCAGGGGATGTTTAAAATTGTGTTGGGTTTCTACATATTTTAAGGGTGCTTCACACAGCAAGGGGCAAAACCGTTTTATACACCCATTTGTCCTGTTTTAAGGGATCCCCACGGCCGCGATAGCCAAAAAAAGCCCTCCCCCCACATTGACAGTTCCCAAAACCGTCCCAAACCGGGGCGGGAAAAAGTCCGGACAAATTTCCCGGGGGGCGGAAAAAACCCCGCCCGGGGGCCGCCCTAACCATGCTTTTAGACAAAGCCTATTGCATGTTTTTTAAATGGGCCCTTTTTTAATACAAATAAAGCTAAACCAAAAACAAAACAACCCCGGGCCTGCAGGTGGGCCAAATAATAATAAAAAACAGCTAACCTGCCGCCTTTTGCTCCAAGGTCTATCATGCCCCAAAGTGGGGGGGGGGGGGGGTCCCAAATCCCCTCAAACTGTTAACTTCTGTACAACAACAGGGGCACCTGGAAAGAGCAATCCCGGAATCAACATTTTACAATTTTGAGATCTAATGCATTATATCGCGTCTTTGAACCTGTTGGTTATTAAAGTTTTTGCAGACCTCTTAACAACATTTTGGCCCCTGGGCATAGCCGCAGGGTCCCGCCCAAAAACAGACTCACATCGAGCCCCCCCCCCCCCCCGCCCCAAATAAACCATAAATCACGCCCCTATTCTGGACACTGGCAGCCTGCAGCCCCACAAGACAATTACAGAGCAGGGGGCTTTTGGCTCCCTTTTTCTACCATGAATTTTTTTGTTTATTGTTTTTCACTCCTAAAAACACACAAACATAAAATAGGAAAAAGCAACCCAAGGGATCCTGGGGAAGTTTTTTGTATTCCGGGGGACAAAAAACCCACCGGGGCCCCTATACTTTTGGGGCCCCCGGGGAACTGCCCAGTGTCCCAATGGAAAAAAAGGGGCCCTGGGCTTTTTGCAAAAAAGAAGTCAAAAAAGTTTGCCTATAAAAGCATTTTGGGAGATTTTTAACAGCACTCGCAAAATTGGAACAATTCAAAGCTCTTGAAAATAAATCACAGTCACTAGATTACTTAACATTTTTTCGACAACTTTTTCCCCAACGTTGTAAAACACAGTTCTTTGCAAATCTATACCTCCTCCTTAAGGCATTCATTCTTCCAGACATGAGGGCACAGAATGCAAACCCGCGGCCCCCCCCCCCCCCACCAACTGTGAATAAAAACCCGGGGGATTTTGGCCATTTCAAGAAATAAATTTAAAAAATTTGCGATTCTCGGTTCACATTTTTGATCAAAAGATTTTAAGCGGGCCCCCACATTTTAACGTGATCTCAAAATCGGGCAGCCTATGCTACCTTTTCCTCCAAAAAAGCCACACCAGGCCTCTCACGGTCACCGACCCTTATAAAAGAAGAAAAAATAAAAAAACACATCAGACTTGCAAGCTCACTTCTTATGACACCCTTGGGGGTGGAGGTCGGTTTGACCCGTGAAGGCCTGTTGGCTCGATTGAGGGGTAAAGAAGGATAGGACGCCCGTTTTGATCACGTGAAAGTCGGGCAGCTTAAACACTTTTGATCAAAATATGTGAACCGAGAATCTCAAATTTTTTTTCATTTCCCTAAAATCCCTTATCCAACAGCCGAAAACATTAAGTCTGAGACATATAAACAAATTTTTAAAAGTATCATGCATTCATCACACATCCTTACATGGGCAGCGGGACAGAGTCAACCCCGAGGCTATCATCCCGGGAGTGTGGGGGGGGATCCCAATTTCCCCCCAAGCCTGGTAACATCTGAAAATAACAGGGGCACCTGAAAGACAATCACGTGAATTTTAACATTGTACATTTAAAAGTATTCTAAAGTTTTAATCGCGGGGCTTTGAACCGTGGTGGTTATTAAAGTTTTTTTTCAAAAAAGATTAAAAAATTAAAGGGGTTTCCTCACAAAATCGATTCATCTTACCCGCTCTGTTTTTTTTTGGTTTCATTTGAATTCAGGGCATGTTTACTGGGTTGTAAATCCAGGCTGTAGCTATAAACCACCTGGCAGCCATCAAAGAGATTGAACAATCTTAGCATACACCATGCTGCAGCCTAACAGGGGAGATCAAACGATCTGTAGCATAGCAACCATTTTCACCTACAGGAAGATTGAACAGTCTTTAGCTAAGCAACCAGTGCGGCAGCCAAAAAGGAAGATTGAACAGGTCTTAGGGATACAACCCCGTGCTGGCAGCCTACCCCTAAAGAGTAAACAGGCTGTACTATACGACCATTTTGGCGCCTAACAGGAAGATGAAACAGGGCTGTACTATAGCAAAAACCCGTCTGGCACCTATAATGAGAGAGTAAACAGGTCTGTACTTAAAAGACCAATGCTGGGACCCATCGAGAGATTGAACAGGTCGTAGCTAAAGTGACCAGGACTGATGCACCCCTACAAGAGGGGATAAACCGGAAAAAGGGAGGACACGTTAATAAAAGTATTGGGAAATGACTTTTTTTGCAAATCTTTACAGCGACCTTATAGTGAACAAAAAACCCTTTTAAGTGCACAAAAAAATTTTATTTTAATTACAACAGGGACCCCTGCTATTTTTGGGAAAAATTCAATCCTTGAAAATACATCACACAAAACTTTAAAATTTTTCAGACAACTTCGCAACGTTTTAAGAAGACAGTTCTTTGCTAAAACTATTCTTTCCCCATTTTTGCAACAAATCTTTTCCCAAGGAGGGCAAAGAATGCAAACCGAAAAACCCCCCCTCCCCCAATCTGGAATAACGGGGTGATGGTGCCAATTTCCTAGAAATCCTCTTATCCAACACCCCAAAATCATTAAGGGCTGAGACATATAAACATATTTTAAGTATGCATACGTTCATCAGCACATCCTTAAACCTGGTGCAGAGGGACCGCAGAGCTGTAATCTCAGACATTCGGCTGCAGGTGGAAGTGGATGTTACGATCCTAATGGTGAAAGAGGCTTTCCAAGAGATCTAAAGGAAGCTGAACAAGGAGATTTTTAATGACCCAAGGGGTTTTTGAAGAAACACATTTGCGGATAGAGATTGAAGTTTACGGTTTTCCCGCACAACGGAGTGAACATTCTGCAGGTTTTTTCATCGCCGCTCTTGATGAAAGTCTTGTACTGTTACAAATAAAAGCCCACAGAGGTGTTCTTCACTTCCCGGGAGCACCATGCAATCCCACAGTTTAAGCCGCCACCGTTTCTTTAAGTTTACAACAATACCAAGCTTCTACTGGGGAAGATGGAAGGTACCTGCCAGCCGGGTGACGCCGGCGTCGTACGTTATTACAATTATACCGCGGTGGGATGAAATTAAAACACCAAAGGAATCTTAACTAATAGGACTTTTTTTACCCTTTTTTTTTTTTGCAAGAACTGGGGAAGTGTCATTTGAATTCACAGCCTGGGTTTTTAATGTTCAAATTTTCTTAATATTCAACTGTAGGTTTTATAGACTGTGGCTGTTGTTTCTGGTATTATTTCCAGCCCGTTGGGGTTTAATGAAATCCTCCATAAACAATATTCTTAAAGGGGTTTTGCCACGATCTCATTTCCTACCCCCTGCATCCAGCTCTTCAGCTCTGTGTGCTCAAAGGGGGGGGTGATTTATTTCAATTGCAGATCATGTGATCCAGCAGGATGACATCACCATAACCTTTCCTCTCTTTTAGTCAAAGAAAGGTCTGTTTATGTAAAAGCATTGGGGATAGCTGAGAGGTAAAGTTTTTGCCTCCAGGGACAAGGGGCCTAGGGTTCAAAACCCTTGCAGGGACCAAACCTTGGATTTTTTTTTCTCTTTATCAATGCACAGCCTTTGAGGTTTTTTTTTTATTTATTTGCACTGTTTTACAAAACAAAAAC
>JAODAL010025419.1:0-58680 GCA_025379985.1 Phyllomedusa bahiana
TTTGAAATTTCACTTCCATTTTGCTTTAATTCCGGGAAAACCCAAGGGGTTAAAAAACCCTTCCAAAATGCAGTTTTGAAACTTAAAAGGGGGTTTTTATTTTTCTTAGATAGGGCTTTTTTGGGGGGATCAAACATACAGGCCAACCCCAAAATACTTTAGAAACTGGATGGGGGTTTTCTCTTAAAAAAAAAATGTATATTGCAAATTTTGTTAAAAAATTTGAAAATTATACTAAATTTCTAAGCCCCAAATTTCGTAAAAAAAAAAAAAGACATTTAAAAAATATGCAAACTCCAGCATAGGGTAGTCCAGTTTAAATATTTTGAGTGGAAAATATCTGTCTTACATGCAGAAATTTTTGAATTTTAAAAAATTGGTAAATTTTTTTAAAAATTTTTCACGATTTTTTGATATTTTTCAAAAATAAAAAAACATTTTTTGGTCCAAAATTTCTTACTTCTAAAAGCACAATGTGTACGAGAAAAAAATTCTGAATCACATGGATAGGTTAAAGTGTCAAAAGTTATTCCACTAAAGTGACACATGAAGATTTCAAAAATTGGGCTTGTCGAGAGGCCAAAAAATGGCTCCCGGCGGAAAGGGGTTTAAAGATCTCTGCTTGCTGTCAGTGACATTTGGGTGGAAAATATTAAACAGATAGCTTCTTGTTTTTCAGGACAATTGAGTAAAATTACAAATAAAGATGTCAATTCTATTTGTTTAGTTTTTACACCCAAAATCTATGACGCAAGCAGGGGATCTTTACTTGACTTGAATTTGTCCGTGTAGTTGGGGAAAGATCTCTGCCTGTTGTCAGTACATTGGGGTACCCACCTAAAAAAAAAGAAAACCTGTTTTTTCCCTGTAATTTGTGTTAAAACACTAAGGCCTCGTTACACGGCTTTTTCTGCCGTGTATTGGGGGGCCCCGCGCGCCCGGAAATTTGCGCTTCAGTACGGCGCCAATCCGCGGCAGCAATTACGGTAATCCACTGCTTCATTGAGAACAGGGAATCCGTCGCTCTTTCCCCCCTCGGCGAACCCCCGGGGGGGAAAGTGGCATGACATTATTTACGGCGGGGGACGCGCCGTAAACAATGCTTGTCTATGGGGCCGGGGCGGCGCCCCCCCCCCGCCCCGGCCCCGCCCCCTGCCCCCGCCCTTTTTTCACGGGGATTTGTGCGCTCAATACGGGGGCACAAAAACCCGGGGATAAGCCGTTTTGGGAAAACGGCCTAAAAGGCTTTGTTACACGGGCTGATTTCAGAACTGATTCACGTCGGATTTCCGACGTAAATTTCGTTTTGAAATCAGTTGCAAATCGTTTCAAATCAGTTTCAAATAAGTGCCACTAAGTGTGGCAGATTGGAACTTTTTTCCCAAAAAAAAACCCAACCCCCCCATTTAAATTATGGGTTGGGTTTAAACCCCGCCCGGGAAAATAATTGAAAATGCACTTTTGTTTTTGGGCTGGATTGGGCCCCGCAACCCGGAGCGGAAGAAAAGGTCGTCTAAACGAGGGACAGTATTTTTTCTTTAAAAATAAATTTGTAAATAGGGGCTGCAACCCTTTTCCCGAAATAAGCTGGGGGTAAAAATGGCCTAAGAGACATAACGGTGTTGCTGTCAGTGAACGTTGGGTGTTAGAGTTGCTCTTTACTTGGGGGATAGTCTTTTTTTGTCAGGACAAGGGGGGGTGAAAAACCCAAAAGTTAAGATGTAACTGTGTCACCAACGTTCATGACAGAAAAGAAACCTGTTATGTCTCTTATTTTTTGGACAGTGGGGAAAAAAAAAAATACGGGGAAAAGCCTGACTGCCCCTGACAGATTAGTTTACAATTCAGGGTGAAGGAATGTAAAAGGACGCACTGGAAAACCTGCTCCTCCCCTGTGTGAGGCCCTGAGGAGATTTGGAGAAGGCTAGCATTTCCCCCCAAAGCACAGTCCAGGGAAGATTCGTGCAAACAGGAAGGGGGGGGGGGAAGGTTGAAGAGGGGGACGGACTGCCCTGGAAGGGGAGTTTCTCCCGCTTTTTGTTTTGGTGTTGTCAGGCTTTGGCTGTTCCTGAGGGGGCTTCAGGGAGAGATAAAAAACCCACCAAGGGGCGGCCGACGGGCAGGAGGCTTAGAACAGGTGGGGCCCCAATGAAACCTGTTACACAGTTTTTTAAGGTAATGAAGGCTGAGTGGGGCAACTTTACGTTTTTTTTTTAATGAAAATGCAATTGAAAAGTGTTTAAACTTATGATTTCTAAGCACCCCCCGTCGCCCTTTAAATTTGGTGGAAAAAAACCCTTTTTAAGTTTCTTAGGGGGGTTGGGAGCATTGGGGCCGGGTTATTTGTACAGCCTAATGCATTGCATAGAAGTTGGACAGGAAGTTGTGAAACAAAAAGCATGGCGACAATGGAAGCCTTCACAAAGCTTTCAGCTGCCATATTATGCAATCGGGACACGGAATCCCCCCAAATGTTGGAGTGAAAAACCGTTTTTTTCCCTTTAGACGCCGAAAGCCTGTTTGCCATGTCATTAAGGGGGTTTTAAAACAGGGGGGGGGGCGGAGGCTTCACCCCACGTTTTAAAACCAATGTAGCGGGTTTGGGCGGTTTTATCCGTACAAACCCCCTTTTCCCGGCACTGGGATGTAACTTTACGCCCAGTGTCGTTAAGGGTTTAAAATATTAATTATTTTCCCTGAAATATCTTGATTACCTATGTTTAATGGTTCCTTTAGTATATTTGCAGCAGTTATCAAAACAAAGGCATCATTTTTGTTAGTGAGGTTTAATTTAAAAAAATTTCCCAAAAAGTTGGGTTAGGCTATTTTTCTCCCCTAAATGAAATAAAAAAAAAAAAAAAAATAACACAAAGCAAAGAAGACGGAGTCAAAAGTAGACTACACTCAATCGTCGGAAACCTCTAGCTGCCTTGGAAGTACATTTGAATATATTTTTGTTGGCATTGTGACATCTTTTGGTGTGAATGAGGCCTGAGTCAAAATATAGAAAATCTTAAAAGAGCTGCAAAAGTGTCACCAATGGAAGAGACCAATCAAATATTTATCAAAGCTAATAGATCAGAAAATTTTTGCGTCCATTTAAAAAAATATTCAGCACAAATAAGTTTTTTTAAAGAAAAGGCATGTTGGGATAATAAAGGGGAAAATGATTAAAAAACAGATTTTCTCATTAAGGTGGACTGTACAGTACCATAAACACGTGAAAGTACAAGACCATGCTGCTGAGTAGCGCAAGACATTCACCTACCCAGTGTTGGACTGGGGTGTCTAGGGCCCACAGGTGGAGTTGTTTTAGGGGCCACCGTTTTGGGCCCCCCCGGTGGAAAATTGTTTTAGGGGGCCCCCACCCTAAAAGTTACTTTTAAAACTGTACATGCCTCCTATACTCTGCTTCTTGCTATTTGCCTCTTTTTATATGCTTTTTTGCCTCTTCTATATATGTAGTTAAAAAACAGCTTTAGATCTCCCATGCTCAGGGGAACACCGTGGGATTCCGCTATTCCCCTGTGGGCCCAGCCCTGACCCGATCAAGAGCAAAGGTTCTCCCCTCTTTAACACACCTGTGTCAGGTAGCAAAAACCCCCTGACAGGTTCCTTTTAAAGGGGAAATTATACGGGGACATCTACGCTAGAAAAACACTTTTAAGCAATTTTTAAAAAGGGGTTTTTATCCCAAGCGTTTTTAAGGAAAAAGCTTGCTTTAGGGGAAACAAAATAAAGCTGTTCAGGCTGGGGGGCAGGTCTATAGCCCGTGGTTGGCACATCAGCTCTGCTATTAATATCTATTCCTGTTACACTTTTTTAAATCCCCTTTCACTCAAAGTCAGTGTATTACCCCAGGGCTGCAAAGCTCCCAAAGAGTTTTTCTTATGAAATTGGGGAAGCTTTCAAAGTGCATAACTAGAAATAAGAAAACGGCCCCAAAAAGGGCATCACCATGGGCCCGAAAGGGGGAAACTTTTGAGCAATAAGAGATAAGAGACAGAGGGAGGAGGGTGGGGGGGAAAGGGGGTTGTAAACAGATAAAAAATTGTGTGCTTAAAAGGGTTAAATCTTCTTTTTTTTTCCCGAGCAAAGCAAAAGTCAACAAAACAATGTATTTAGAAAAATCTTCAAAAAACCTGTTCCCCTTTATGTTTTAAAAATAATACCCGTACTGGGAAAACTCCTTTAAAGGGGTTTTGGGCCCTGAAAAAAATATCCTTTTTACAGGTCAATCGAAATAGCTGGGGAGTGAATGTGAATAGGGGAAAGAGGAGGGATGCCGTTGTGGCCCTGCCCCCCATTCACTTCTATAGGAGTTTTGAATATAGCTGAGCACACTCACTTGGCTATATTCTGAACTTTCCTAGAAGTGAATAGAAAGGACGCAAGCGCAGCCCTCCTCATTCTCATGCCAGGTCGACTCACAGATAGCTGTGATCGACCGTTTCCCCGCCCTATTATTTTTGGTTAAAGGGGAAAACCCCCCTTTTAAAATAAATTCCCGTATTTCAGCAGGAAATGCATTTTTGAAAGAACCCATAAAGTATCCACGTAACGTTAGTAGCTGCAGTTGTCCCCTAAAACACTGGTTATTGGGAGTTCTGCTTTGAAAAGGTTCCCATCTCAGAGCCTTTGACATATTGACAGTACTTTTAAGACTGGCACTTATCTTGGGAAAAAGGCTTTACTCCTAAGTGAGAACAAAAAAAGTGAAGCTTTTCCCCATTCATTTTTTTTTTTTTAAATTGGGGGCTCCGTTTAAAGGGAAAAAGGAAATACAGTCAGCTGTACTCAGAATTCTCATACAAGAGTATGGAGAGAGCCGTCCATGTGTGACCACCTGTTTATTCTGCTCAGAGGAGTACATGGGCCCATTCTCGAGACAGGTGTGTCTCTTAGAGGTGGGACCCGCACCTACAGTATTGGACTTGGGTCCACCAAATAAAGTTATTTGTTGGGGGCCATTCCCGCCCCCTTGCTTTTTGGCCCCTTTTTTTTGCCCTTTTTTTTGAAAAAAACCCTTTTTTTCCAAAAAAAACCCATGTGCCCGGGGGGGCCCCCGGGAAATCTTCCCCCGCTCACCTATGGGCCAGTCCCAGTGACAACCCTCCCCCTTTTTTACATTACCTGATGTGAGTCAATTTCATTTTTTGAGAAAAGGGAATTTAGCTTTCATATGTGGGAATAAACCCTTATGGAGGGACATGCGTGACAGTTTTCTTCCCAAACAGTAAAAGCTTATGGAGTAAAGGGGCATATTTCACTTTAAATGAGCTTCTATCATATGACCCACCAAAAAGTAACATCAGCGATTAAGTGGCTAACAACATCTATTATTAACATACCCAAAAGGGTTTGAATTGCTTTTGCAAACATCATCAAGTTTTTATCTGTAAAAGGATTCTGAAGATTGTTTCTGAGCTGTGTCCATTTATTTTTTTAATAATGGTGTAGGGAAATAACTGTACCCTTTGAGCTGTAGTTAACTAATATTTTCTCATTAAAGTTCAAGAAAACACTTCTTGCCCTTGCAATCTTCTCACATTAGCTTCATTAGTGATTATGAGTGAGCTTCATCCAAAAGATTATTCAAATAGTACAAGGGACACTAGGGGCACTACAAAATGTGTGATACATTGCTGAAAAAAAACTTAAGTGCTTTTATATATACATTGAAAGTCTTAATAACTTTATTATCTACCATAGTAAACATTTTTCTTAAGTTTAAAGGTCTTAATAAACAGCCATTACTAGAAAAAAAAAGGGCATAACTGCCCCCCTAGTATTGACCATTTGTAAGAAAAGCACAAGTATCTGTAGGTCACTTGATTTTATTTATTTTTGGGGAAAAAAAGACTTTTATTTAGGATACTTTTAAAAAATTATAATAGGTATAACCTGGGGGGGGGCAAATTTTATTTTTTTGCCCGTAATGTTTACCGGTCTTTTTACCCTTTTGGGGTAATCCCTTGCCGCAAAAGACGACAAAAGGGAGTGAAATTTGCTGCAGAAGTTTATTTTGGGAGACAGGTACAAACCCGGACTGGAAAAAGGGGACTCTGGTTTCCCCAGGCAAATAAGGCACAAAAGCGCCCCCAGTGGAAAATTAAACCCACTCCCATACCCTTTTGCAACCCCCCTTTCCCGTTGGGATAAAAATGGTACCATAAGCGGTGAAGTACCTTTTCAGGGTGGGGTGCCTTTGGGGCCCCAGGGTTTGGGGGGGACCCCCTAGGGGGGCCCCCGTTTTTAGCTGTTCCTGGGCCCACTGGTGGAGTTTATATTAGGGACCCACCCTACAACTGCTGTAAATGACTGTACACACCTCCTATACTCTGTCTCTTACTTTTTGCCTCTCTTTCTCTGCTTTTCTGCCTCTTCTGAGGATGTATATGCAGTTAAAAGACAACTCCAGGTCAACCATGCCCAGGGGCCCACTGGGGGTTTCCCTTATTCCCCTGTGGGGCATTACAAGCCTGTACACAAAAGTTAGCTCTCTTTCTCTCTCTCTCTCTCTCTTTTATGTGCCCTCAAAGTAAATCAACACATGGCCGTCAATGTCTAAACTGCTGGCAAGAAAAATGAGTACACCCCTAAGTGAAAGTGACAAATTGTGCCCAATTTACCTGTTTTTCCTTCACGGTGTCATGTGACTTGTTAGTGTTACAAGGTCTCATCTGTGGGACATCCTCAAATAGAAGGTGGAGGAGCGCAAGGTCTCTAACATCCACCAGCTCCATGAAGTCATCATGGAGGAGTGGAAGAGGATTCCAGTGGCTACAATCTGTGAAGGTTCTGTGCACTCCATGCTCAAGAAAATTAAAAGGCATTATGGGAAAAGGGCTGAGAAACCCACAGCGCCCTCTGTTGGTTGTAACAAATCCTCAATTTGCTTTTGACCCAACGAGTCTTGAGAAAGCAAAAAGGATTTTTTAGCCAAGCCAGTATCTCTCATCTACAGACACCGCTGTTTCGGGATTTTTGTCCCTCTTCAGTGCAGAGTAGAGAAGATACTGGCTGGCTGTGTGGGAGGCATCGGGTAGCTCAGGAAGGGAAGATCTCTCCTTAAGGAGAGCCCCGAACGAACGGCTTGTAGAGTTTTTGTTTTGCCTTTTCGCCCTCTACTTAGCATCTGCATATCACAAGGCATTATGGGAAAGGGCGCTGTGGGGTTCTCAGCCCCTTTCCCATAATGCCTTGTGATATGCAGATGCTAAGTAGAGGGCAAAAAGGCAAAACAAAAACTCTACAAGCCGTTCGTTCGGTGCTCTCCTTAAGGAGAGATCTTCCCTTCCCAAGAAAATTAAGGCAGTTCTGGAAAATAATGGGAGCCACACAAAATATTGACACTTTGGGCATAATTTGCCCATTTTCACTTTTGTTGTCAGAAGTTTAGCCATTGATGGCTGTGTGCTGAGTTACTTTGAGGGTACACCAAATGTACACTGTGTGGGGTTAAACCCTGTCGCAGGGTCCACAGAACAGGAAATGTCCAAAATGAACGGCTTTATTGAGATTAAAGTCCAACTAAACAACAGATTGACTTCAGCAGTGACAAATACACCATAACATAAACGCATCCTTTGGTCAGGCAAAACATAGAGACAGAAATAGGTTGCGCTCAACAAACAGTATGCTTTTAGGGTACAGTAGGGTTTCACCAGCATCTCCTTTTCCAGTCACATGGAAACTGCACAGAAGCACCAGACAACACACTTTATAGTTATAACCACACCACACCTAGCACTCCTCAACTTCCTGGCTTAAGTAGCCCAGGGAAAAATTGGATTGCATACAAGGGAGCTGTTATCCCATCCAACTCTGAGACTGCTCTAGTAAAAAACTGGCCCAGAACAAACTGCTTGCAAGCAGCTATACTAATATTATAAAGTGTCAGTAACCTAAGTTTACTGACCAAATACTTGTGATTACTTACCCGAGGCCCTGAACCTCGGTGACACGTATTGTCCATCAATTACAGCACCTTGTTCCTTCTCACATACCACCCCCCATGCCCAAAGTCAAGGGGGCACCTTCGACAAGCAAGCAGTCCCCCCTTGCCAGACTATTTTACATTGTATCAGATATATTTTACATTGTGTCATATCTTCAGTGTTTTCCCATGAAAAGATATAATACAATATTTACAAAAATGTGAGAGGTGTATTCACTTTTGTGAGATACTGTATATAGGTTTCCATTCAAAATCTTTGCCAATCGGTAGATTATTGTGCATGTTCCAAGTTTTTGACACGGTTTTCGGATTTGAAAGCCGACCGCAGAAAAAATTATTTTATTGAGGTCTATGGGGCTGGAGTTACATTTGTATTTTGACGGTTTTCAAATCCAAAAACCGTGTCAAAATTAGACTGAAGCCCATGCTGTGTAGACATACCCTAATGGATCTTTTATTACCGTATATACTCGAGTATAAGCCGACCCGAGTATAAGCCGAGGCACCTACTTTTGCCCCAAAAAACGGGAAAACTTATTGACTCGAGTATAAGCCTAGGGTAGAAAATGCAGCGGCTACTGGAAAATTTTAAAAATAAGAATGGATACCAATAAAATTACATAGGCAGTTTAATGTCCCCCATAGGCAATTATAGGCAGATACAGTATATGGCCCTATATGCAGGTATAGGCAGGTATATGTCCCAAAAGGCACGTATATGGCCCCATAGGCATGTAATAGGCAGTTATATGTCCCCCATAAGCAGATTATAGGCAGGTATATGGCCCCATACGCAGGTAATAGGCAGGTATATGGCCCCATAGGCAGGTATAGGGCAGGCTGTAGGCAGGGTATAGGCAGGTATAGGGCAGGCTATAGGCAGGGTATAGGCAGGTATAGGGCAGGTATAGACAGCTGTAGGCAGGTATAGGGCCAGCTGTAGGCAGGAATAGGGCAGGTATGGAGCTGAGGCAGTATAGGGCAGGTATAGGGACGGCTGTAGGCAGGTATAGGGAGTAAGCAGCTGTGGCAGGTTTAGGGCCGGCTGTAGGCAGGTAAAGGGCCGGCTGTAGGCAGGTATAGGCAGCTGTAGGCAGGTATAGGGCAGGTATAGACAGCTGTAGGCAGGTATAGGCAAAATAAAAAAACAACTTCACAAAATTACGTTGCATAAAATAAAAAAACACCCACTTACCTGACTCCCCGCTGCTCCGTCTCCCTCACCGCTCCGCCTCCTCGCTGTCCGGCCTACCGCGCGCTGTCATCGGTCTTCCCGGCACAGGCGGGTGACGTCATCCGGCTGCGCACGCAGCGTGATGACACACGCTGCCTGTGCCGGGAGCTCCGGACGGCCGCGAGTCTGCGGCCGCCCGGAGACCACTGCGGTGCAGGGAGCGCTCGCTCTCTGCCCCGCAGTGGTATCCCTTCACCTATATGCGCTCCGGAGGAGTCGCATATAGGTGAAGGGATCGTGGACAGTGCCCGGGCCAGCGCAGCATCCGGACACTGTCAGCTCACTCGGCAATCAGTTATATGTGCTCCCTGAGGAGCCGCATATAACTGAAGCGTCCCTGTTGGCGCATGGGCCATCGCAGCGCCCGAGTGCCGACAGTGATTCGAGTATAAGCCGAGGGGAGATTTTTCAGCACATTGTTTGTGCTGAAAAAACTCGGCTTATACTCGAGTATATACGGTATTTCATGATGGTCTTTTATAGATCTCAGATAATCATTAAAACACCATTTCTGCTTTCTTCAACTTATAATCTATCCAAATTTATCCCCCTGTTTGTGTGTGACATTACTTTACGAGAGTGGAACTGCAATACCAGAGACAACAGAACAAAAGGAGCACAGCAAATTTATTCAGATTGTAGAAAATATCCCTCATTTTTCTTCCACGTGAATGGGTTGAACGATGCTAAATTGTCCTAAAAAAACACTGTGACTATGGACAAAATCAGAAGCACTTTTTAAAATCATAATAGCCTAACTTTAAGTGATAAAACATGCCTTAGGCTACGTTCACATGGTAAGGGACAAAATACACATCAGATTTTAATCAGAATCTGGCCAATATTTTACACTGGGTTTTAATTTTTGTCCTCTTGTTGCTGGTTTGCCAAAAATCTTTTTTTGGCTGCGATTTTCTGATTTTGGCCATCCCATTCAATTGAACAGTACCATAATCAACCGATTCCAAGTGAAATATGGTGGATTATAGAACATGTTTTTTGACCCGGTTTTCGGATTTCAAATCCAACATCAGAAAATCTAAGCTGTGTAGACTACAGTTCAGATTTTCTATTGAGGTCTATGGGAATGATTTACACTCGAATTTTTGAGGATTCTAAATACCGAATCTGCTTTAAAATGCGCCAGAATATACGAACCTGTTCTTCTGCAGGTCATACATACAGACACAGTATAGTGCTAATACGACAACTCAGACTCAGGCAGACCACTTTTAACTTTATCTGGCTGTTCTAACTGTAATGCGCCTAGGTTTGGCGTCCAACATTTATAAATATGTCTAATCCTAGGAATGTACAGCGACACGCCTCCAGAACGCCCTTTTTTGCTGCATTAAAAAATGTCTTTGGTGCATTACATAGGAACTTATTGCGCCAAAGTTTGGAGTGCACCTGTTCATACATTCTTTTTGGCTCAAAGTACACCAGAAAACTGCTGCAGTCCCATTCCTACATGTCACCCTAAGTGTAGCTTTTTGAGATGGGCGAATTTCTCAAAAATTCGATTCGCTGAGTTCGCCGAATTTTCCGACAAAATTTGTTTCTTCCTGAATCAATTCGGGACGAATCGCATTAAAAAACAGCTATTTCCTGGCGGCAGAAAGCCTGTAGGGTTCTGTAGAACATTGTGCCATGCTTAAATATGCAGAGGGAGCTTGGTTTGGTCTTCATACAATGCTGTGTTTTAGTATGACAAACACATGACTGCCGCCGCTATTAGAATTGCTTCACTCTAAAATTCCCGGGGGCAAAACTGACCAAAAAACTGAAGCGGGAATGCAGCCTGATAAAGTCATGGCAGCGCCAGCTGGATAAAAACAATCTGAGGGCTAAGATCCTACGATAGCGTCAAAGAACACAGTAGTAGGTTACTGGAGCCGGCACAGGTCTCCGCACAGTAAGGGGAAGGGACGTCACAGCAGGAGTCACTCCATGAGGCACGAGCTTTAAACCGTCACAGAATATGACAGAACCTTTTCTGTTAAACGCTGATACATGTATATGACCCCCGAATGAGTGGAGAGGGTGTCGGCAGTAATTTTGCGTTGACATCTCTGATCATTTTGCCCTTCCTTTCATCCGTCAGTGTTCACTTTCAATCAGTCAATATTCCATCAGTATTGCTAAAGCCAAAAACAAACAGAAGTTGATCCAAAACAGAGATGACCAGTAAATGAGATATTTGCATGTCTTCTGTGTTCTGTATCCACTCCTGCTTTTGGCTATCAATCCTGATGCTTTTCATTCCTTCCGACAGATGAAAAGGAGGAGAAAACCAAACATAGTGGCAACGTCATAGAGTGGTGAGGGTGGAAACAGCATTAGGAAACCACAGGGTGTTCCAGTGAGACAGCGGTCACTTGGCAGTAGCATGAGTAGGCCACAGAGTGGCACAATGACAAATTCTGGAGCCGGCAGCAACATTAGGAGCCCACAAAGTGGCACAATGACACAGTGTGGAGATGACGTCATCAACAACAGCAGCATGAGGTCAGAGAGTGGCACAATGACAAATTCTGGAGGTGGCACCAACAGGAGTAGGCCACAGAGTGGCACAATGACAGAGTGTGGAGGTGATAGCAGCAGCAACAGCATGAGGTCAGAGAGTGGCACAATGACACAGTGTGGAGATGACGGCAGCAGCAGCATTAGGTCATAGAGTGGCACAATGACACAGTGTGGAGGTGACGGCAGCAACAGCAGCAGCTTTAGGTCATAGAGTGGCACAATGACACAGTGTGGAGGTTACGGCAGCAACAGCAGCAGCATGAGGTCATAGAGTAGCACAATGACACAGTGTTGAGGTGATGGCAGCAACAGCAGTAGCATGAGGTCATTGAGATGCATAATGACACAGTGTGGAGGTGATGGCAGCAGCATCAGCATGAGGACAGAGAGTGGCACAATGACACAGTGTGGAGGTGACAGCAGCAACAGCAGCAGCAGCATGAGATCAGAGAGTGGCACAATGACAGAGTGTGGAGGCGGGTGGCAATACCAGTCCCTGGTAAAGATGGAGGGAGGAAGATGGAGCAACTGGCAGCAGATGTGTGGCATCAGGCGGGTGGTGGCATCAGAATAGGGGCTGAGGCAGGTAGTTTGAATCCAGACTCATTTCTCAAGTTTTGGTGAGGCGTCATGGCTGATGTAATCTGATGCCTAAGGCATTGGCGTGTGGAAATCCTGGCCGATCCTCGCCTGATTCATCTTGACAAAGGTCAGTTGCTCCACATTTCCGGTGGATAAGCGGGTTCTCCTTGGGGTAACGATGGCCTCCGCCGCACTGAACACCTGCTCTGATGCCACACTACTGGCCGGGCAGGACAACTTCTCCACTGCAAACTCGGCAAGTTGAGACCACACATCAAGTTTGGCTTCCCAGTAGTCCAGCGGATCTTCTAACTGGGGTGGCAGAGGCGCCAAAGTAGGCCATGCCGTTGGTTCGGGTCGTCCGGGGCCCAGCTGCTGAGAGGGGCCCTCCCACTAGGCGATTGAAGGGAAAGCTGCCTCACAACTCCAGACTGAGGGAGCTCTGATGGAGCGGTACTGCTCCACCCCCCCCCACACAGGCCGGGGCATGGTAAGAGCCTGAGAACCCCCCCGATCAGACCTTCAGAGGATGGACAGCCCCACATGACAGGGCTAACTGACAAAGGGAGGATTTCCTATAAATTTGAGTTTGTCCTCCCTCTCACACGGAAAAAAGGCCCCTTTTTTTGGACCTTTAACGGGTTAAAGAGGGGAAGCCAGAAGTCTCTCCTCCGGATGGATTTTCCTGTCACACCCCGGCAAATCAGCATGCGCGGGACTTGGCGTGAGACTTGAGGATCCCTGCCTCCATCTCCACTGTACACTGCCATGGTGCGGGGGGTCATCTGCCTCGTCTTCCTCATCTCCACTACCTCCCCCCACCCTGCTTTTTTCTCCTCCTCCTCCGTCACATGGGTAGAAAAACCATCTTTTTCACCCAGACAATGTTTTTGCTCCAAGCCCCTCCTCTTCCTCCTCCATTTTCGCCCCCACTGGACCATGTGGCCGCAACTGTATCGCCACCTCCAGTCCCCCCCAACGTTTTTTCAGCACTGTTCCGGGAATGAAGCATGGAATGACGTTATTCATCCTGTTCTTGGCGCTACAAAAAAAGTTCCTCCTAAAATGCCTAGAAAAGGGAAAAACACACATAGCCCCACGGGCTGCTAAAAGTTACACAGGGGGTACCCTGTCCACCGGATCACAAAAATCTTAAGGGCCCTTTTCTCTTTTCATACATCGTTTGTAACATTGCAGGCGGGAAATTTCCCAACGGGGGAAACATCGCATATCCGTGTTTGGGGAGGCTTCTTCCCGGCAACTCGAAGAGGTGTGCCTGGCTTTGTAGGAATGGTAAAGGCATGCACAGTTTCCGGCCATTTTCAAATGTTCGAAGCTTTGGAAAAAACTTCGGAACCTTTTCACAACCATAATAAACACGTGCGCATGCAGGGGCCCTGGACCATCCCTCCCCTTTGGGGGCGCAACACCATTCCCCCCCCTTGTCCGTCACCATGGTTCCGATTTGATTGGTTTCGGGGAAAGCCGATTTCTTGCTGCATGACGCGAGCATTTCCCCCCTGTGTGACTTCGTTCGCCAGGCAACCAGGGGAGGAACGCGTGACCCGCTTGCCCTACACAGTGGTTGAAAGGAGCACACTTGTGGAGGCGAGATGGTTTGGTAGGGAGGAGGAAACGGGCATTTCCACAACCACAGTTGACAACGTGTGGAAAAGGGTGTCTCCTGTCCAAGTTGTTGGTGGGCTTGGGAGGGAAACACATTCACCCCAGTGGGCCATAAAGGACAGACGGCCCTTCCGTAGTTTCAGCTCCACAAGTCCGCGCGCCCGCACCTTGAAAAACCCAAGGGTCAAGGGCCTGGCCACCTTTTGTTCTACATATTTGTGAAGGACTGGTACTCTGCCTTTTTGGAAAAAAATTACGGCTTGGGGCTCCCATCTTTTCTGGCACAAGCCATTAAATTTTCTGAACGTGCAGAGTCCACCCTTCGAAAGGAGGGGTGCAAAACCAACAAAATTGGACAGAGCATGTTCACTTCGCACCTTTGGAGGTTGGACGCATACGTTTCTTTGCAATCGCCGAACGACGCGGCGCCAAGGTAGCAGGAACAGGACATCTGGAAACCCGGGAGAGAGGCAAAGAGAAACAGCTCCCTCTGCGGGTTGGAGCCTGACTGGCTGCATTGGCCCCGTGCCACGGCTGCCGGGTTTTGCGGGTGGGGGGATGGACCACCAACTGAGCCAAATTTTCTCCCAGGCCACCGATTTGGTACGCTGCATGTTTGGGCGCAGGGCCGTGTGCCAACGTTACTCCCGGCCACCTTCACTTTCCCCCAGATTCTACATATACCCCTATTCAGCTCCTCCGGGTCTTACCAAAGAACTGCCACACCCGCCCAAACTGAAAATTTTTTTCCCCCAACGCTCTGACTGAGTTACTAGCCCCCCGCTGCCTCGCTGAACCCCTGTGCCCTACTTTCTTGACCTGCGAAGCAGTTTTCACCCCGGGGGGCCCCTTGGCTCCCGACCTACACGCGCTTCCCCCCTGTGACCCCAAAGGGCCCCACAACCCACTTGCGGCTGGGGCTGCCTGACACCAAGCGACGCCCTCTTCTCCTGATGAGAAAGCCCTTGCTCAACCCTCCCAAGTGGGGGCCCGGCCATCAAGATTTGTTTTCTCGAACTGCTTCCTCATCACCAGCCTTGGTATGCAAGCGACCCCCAAAAAACCCTCCCATGCCCTCTCCACATCTAACTTTGCCCCCCTACTGCAAAGCAGGGATTTTTTTGGGACCCATTTTTTCCCCGCTGCCAAGAAAGCTCTGACTGCCCTCCCAAATTGTTCATCCTCGCTATTAGGGGTGGGGGAGCACAGACCACATAGTAATCTCGGGGCGAAAACCCAGATGGGACAAGGGGGGTTGAGGACGGGTGAATGCCGCGACCCCCCTGGGCCCAAAGCCAACTAAGGGTTGTGTCTGACTTAACACCGACTCTTGGCGGGGGTTTTTTTTTTTTCAGATGTCATCGGAAGGAAGTGGAGACCTAGTCAACCAATCAAGAACCTTTTGGGTTTGCAAACAACACACGGACCAGATACAGGGGCTTTTTGTGGCCTCACCGGTGACCCCTGCTGTGACGTCCCCATCGTCTGGACCTGGGCCGCTCCGGGAATTTTGTGCCACTGCCACCGCGGAAAAAGAGCCTGCCCCCCTTTCTGACATACGTTTTTTCAAAATGTACAACCTGTTTGAAAGATACGCATATGATAAATCACACCCTGTATTTACTCCAAATAACCAGTAACACCGGGGTAACCCTTGGATATAAATTGCGCTCCACAAACGGGCCCGGAAAAATTTACTTTATGTGCCTTTAAAAACACTGTTATTTTACTGAAAAATTAAAAACCAAACAGGGTTAATTTAAACCCTTTTTTATATTTATGGGTACAGGCAAAATTCTTCTTTGGCGTTGAAAAAGAACGTTTCCTTTTGTGACCACAACAGCAGAACACGCTTAATTAACCCCGGGATGTAAATTGCGCAAAAGAATTGAGAAAACCAAAAATTACTACTTTGTAGCGTGTTAAAAAGGGCGTGTATTTTTGGTACACAACAACAAAAACTTGTAATTAACCTTCGTTATGAATTATGCTACAGGAAAGTTTTATTTTTGGCGGTGAAAAATAAAGTTTTTTTTAGTGACCACAACAGCAGAGCAACGTTTAAATTTAAAACCCCTGTATGTAAATTGTGCAAAGAAATATGCTGCCATCAATCGTCAGCTTTGTAGCGTTTTAAAATGGCTTTGTATTTTACGGTACACAACAACAGAAAAACTTGAAAATTAACCTTCGGTTATGAATATGCTACAGGAAAATTTATTTTTTGGCGGTGAAAAAGAACATTTCTTTTAGTGACCACAACAGCAGAACAACGTTTAAATTTAAAACCCTGGATGAAATTGCCGCAAAAGAATTGAGCAACCAAAAATTACCACTTTGTAGCATGTTAAAAATGGCCTGTATTTTAACGGTAACACAACAACAAAAACTTGAAAATTAACCTTCGGTTAATGAATTATGCTACAGAAAAATGTCTTTTTTGGCGGTGAAAAAGAATGTTTCTTTTAGTGACCACAACAGCAGAACAATGCTTAATTAACCCCTGTATGTAAATTGCGCAAAAGAAATGACAACCAAAAATGAAGTGGTATTTGGATTGTAAAAACGCTGTTTCTTTAAATGAATACAACAGGAACATCTTAGAAAACCCCTTGGATATTCAATTTTGCGTGAACAGTTTAAAAATTAAAAATGTATATGCGCTGCATTGGACGCACACGGGACTCAGTTCTAATACCCCACAAAATCAGAATTAAAAACGTAAGAGAAGCAGTCTCGGAGACAAGCTGTGACACCCCCAAAAATCGCTGTATAAAAATGAGTTCTTTAGTAAGAGATATCACAAGCAGCCGAGGCAGCACCTTTCCTACTCAGTACAGTGAGAGCGTTATGAGCTCCCAGCGTCGCGCCCGGACTTATATAGTGCGGTGACGTCACAGAATCTCTGTCGGTCTCTGATTGGCTTCATCTCTGCACATGTCATGTAGGCTATGCCCTTCTTCCTCCCAGAGTTCTTTGCCCCATGTAACGCCATGTGCTCGCAGCCATTTTATCAATTAAAAATACACCTCGTTCCCGCGAATTACCCCAAACTTCGACTTCGTTCAGAATCGAAGTTTTCCTGAAATTCTAAACGAATTCCACTTCGTTAGAATCAATTTGCCCATCTCTAACTTTAACCCATCCACGTGATTCAGAGATTGTTTTATTGTGACACATTGTGCTTTAAGATAGTAAGAAATTTTGGTCCAAAAAATTTACAAAATTTACCATTTTCAAACTACAAACATTTCTGCAAGTAAGACAGATAGTTATTCCACTCAAAATAGTTTATAACTAGCATCCACCATATGTCTACTGTAGGTTGGCATCATTTGTTTAAATGTCTTTTTTTTTTTACGATATTAGGGGGCTCAGAAATTTTGTAGTAATTTTCAAGAAAATTTGCAATTTTTTCATTTTTTTAGGCCATCCAGTTCAACGTGATTTTGATTGGCCTTTATGTTAGATACCCCCATAAATGACATCATCTAAGAAACTGCACCCCTTAAAGTATTCAAGACAGCATTTAGGAAGTTTATTAACTTCCGTTTTCAGAAACTGGGGAATCATTATTAATTTGCCATTCTCTGATCACATCTACCGTGTTCTTGTGAATAATGGATAAAAATTGAAAATCTGCAAAAATTAAAGTGAAATTTTGAAATTTCACCTCCACTTTGCTTTAAATCCTGTGAAACACCTAATCGGTTAATAAACTTCCTAAATGCTTTTGAATACTTTAAGGGGTTAGTTTCTAATTTTTTTCTTCAGCGCGCCAGGAGCAGGTAGCAGGAGCTCACTCCTCCTGCCTGCAACTTAGCTCCAATGATCTAAATTGATTGTCGGAGCTAAGGGGTTAAATACCCGTGGCCGGAGCTCACTCCGGCCATGGGTGATGCGGCATGAGGCCACGGTAATATACCGTTTGTCCCAGTCGCGATCTGCAGGGCCGTTTGAAAGCCCCACGATCGCCGGGGCTAGTGATGTATGGGCAATTATCAAGACGATTTCCGATAGTCGAAAATAGATTATCGCCGTGACCATAAATTCTTGGGAGAGGAACAACACCTTTTTATACACCCCAAACAGGCTGGAAAAGCTGGAATTAACATCCAAAACAGTCAAAGGTATTTTACATCTTAGGCAAAACTTGGGTTTAAAAAGCCACAAAAAAAAAAGTCACAGACCATTCACATCCCTTCTTGTCCACAGCATGCCTTAAACCTCATACCCAAAATTAAAAAGTGCCAAAAGGGCAGTATGATTTGAACCTCTTTTTATTTTGAAGGGGACTTGAAAAAACCTTCCCGGGAACCAGCAGGGCCCAAACCTGCTGACCCCCAATTAAAAAAAAGTGCCGGAAAAAGGGGTCTTTTAACCACCATTTTAGTTAATGGACTTTAACTAATCTTCCTGTACCGCATATGCCCCTTTAAACCTGTCTGACCCACAGTTTAAAAAAGGCTGGGAAAAGGGGATCTTTGAACCACCATTTTAGTTAAATGGACATTGACTATATCTGCCCCCTGGGCCACAGCATGCCCCCAAAAACCTATGACCCCAAATTTAAAAAGTGCTGGAAAAAAGGGGTCTTTCAACCCACCATTTTAGTTGAATGGACATTGATATATCTGTCTTGGGCCACAGCTGACCCCCAAAACCTGCTGACCCAAAAATTTTAAAAAAGTCCCGGGAAAAAGGAGTCTTTCAACCACCTTTTAGTTGAACGGAATTGATTATACCATCCGGGGCCAAAAGATGACCCCCAAACCTGCATGCCCCCCAGTTTTAAAAAAGTCCCTGAAAAAGGGTCTTTTCCCACCATTTTGTTGAATGGACATTTGACTACCCCCGCGTGGCCCGCAGCATGCAATTTGCATTAACCACGAAGAAAAATTGGGACGCTGTTCTTTTCGAATTCACGGGGCCCCTGCCCAGCGATACGGGCCCTGCGGTCCGCAACCGACGACCGCGGTTGAGTTTTGTCCCGGGCACGGGAAGGGGAGACCTTCTCTCTACCTCTACCTCCATGCCCGCACCCCTCTTTGCTCGCTTACCACCGCATTTCGCTCCAGTTCAAAAGAAAAAAATTTAAGAAGGTATGGAAGGTTTTTGACAGTTTTTATTGAAAGACGGCAAATCACACTTCTTAAATCCCTCTAATTTCCTACAGCCAAATGGATTAGAAACTGAAATGTTTTTTTCGAATACCTGTGAAATGCGGCTGGTGGAAAAACCGTAAAACAAAAACAACAGTGTTCTTCTTCAGTCCCCGGGATTTACAACTCCCAGAGGAAGGAATTTCAACAAAAAATATCAATGCGCTTTTTCCCCCGCCAAAATGAATTCACCGAGCGCAAAAAACTATTTAAAGTTACACGGATGAGAAAATTTGGTTTTTTGCAGCTGACAAACGAGAACAGTTACTAGGAATTTTTTTTTTCAGAATTGTGTACAGGGTGGCTATTGAAAAAAACTAAGGGCCGCACCCCCGTGCAATACAGCTATTTAAAAATTTATGTAAACAAACGGTGTTTTTTTTCACCTAAAATACACCCGCGGTGACGACAAAATTGCTGTATTCAAAATTTTAAATGCAAGGTGGTTCTATGAACAAAACTCGGCCACACCAAAGTAAAAAAAAAAACCAATTTGAAATGTATACAGACAAAAAAAGGGGTTTTTTTTACCTATAAAAACACCGCTGTACAAAATTGCTGTATTAAATTAAATGCAAGGGGGCTCCATGAACAAAAATGGGCGACCAAATAAAAAAACACCCATTTGAAATGTTTTCGGAAATAAAGGAGTTTTTTGCACCTATAAATACACCTGCAGTGACTACAAAATTGCTGTATTAAAATTTAAATGAAGGGGGCTCTATGAACAAAACGGGCCACACCAAATAAAAAAACCCTATTTGAAATGTATACAATGATAAAAAACGTTTTTTTTTTCACCTATAAAAACACCTGCATTGACTTTCAAAATTTCTGCATTCATTTAAATGCAAGGTGCTCTATGAACAAAACTGGGCCACACCAAAGTGAAAAAAAAATATTTAAATGGTACAGTAATAAAAGTTGAGTTTTGCACCTATCAAATAACCTGCAGTAATAAAAAATCGGTATCTAAAAAGTACAGGCGCACAACATAAAAGTAATTTTTCCCAAAAAAACGGGGCCAAAAACTGTTAACAAAACCATTGCAATGCAGGGTTAAAGCCAGTTGGTGAAAATTTCCACTTCCTTTCAAAAAACTGCCTGCCGGTGTCTTTTGTTTTTTCCCCCGCACCCCCCCCCCTTGCCCCCCCTCCCAAAAATTCTTGTTCACAGCTAAAAGCTTTATTTGTCTGTTTAAAAAAATAGAAACTTTTTTTGTAGCTTTTTTGAGAGAAAACGGCACAGTCCTGCTTTTATGATTCACAGTTTCACTGGGGCAAACAAAAAGGGCTGTTCTATGTAAAACAAGGTATGTGTTTTCCAGCCAAATCACAACCAACACATCCCAGTCATGACTCGCACACCCAGTCACCCTGCTCTATTCTCTAAGTTGATTGCGGCCGCCAAAATGAAGGAAGCCCCAAAATGGCGCAATTATGCGCAGATTTTAACCTAAAATTATCGCGTGTCCCATTTTAAAAGGGGTTTAAAGGGATCTGTGGTGCTCCCAGTCACATGATCCCCCGGGACAGGTCCTTCCCCCTTTTTAAACCCCAAGAAGGGTTTTTTATCAAACCTCCTTTTTTCCCCCAGGGCTGTTTCTCAGGGGGGGGGGGGGTTTGGGGAACACCCCCCCCCCCACCTGACGGAAAAACTTTACCATGGGGGTCGTAAAATTTGCAATGTTTTTTTTTGTGAGGCATTTTGAAAAAAAATACAGCTTCTGGTACTGTTTTTTTTTTTTTATTTTTTTACAGCGGTCCCCATGCAGTTAAAGAATCCTAGTTTTACTCTTGGGTCTACGATTGCAGCGATACAAAATTTGTTATTTTTTTTTATGTTTACCTTTTAAAAAAAAAACACTTGTATTCAAAAGGAAAACACATTTTTGCCACCCTTGCTTGAGAGACATACCTTTTATTTTTTTGTGTTGGAGTTTATTGGGGTTGTTTTGCGGGATAGTTTACGTTTTTATTTGGGAACTTTTTGGGGAAAATTTTTTAGATTTTAAATTTTTTTTTTGGGAAAGGGGGTGTCGAAAATAGCAATCTGTAGGGCTTTTATTTTTATTTTTACCGCTCACTGTGCGTATCCAGACAGTTAGCTTGTCTGTTTGGGCGATCGATGCGGCGTACCCAATTTATATAGTTTTTATATTTGAAACCTTTAAAATTTTTTTTTTTTCCGTTACAGAGAGTGTATGGACTTTTTATGTGCTGCAGGATGAACAAATCACAATTCTTTGGTGTTTTTTTTTTTTTTTAACGCGTTCACCCTAAGGTTAATTAATGTAATTTTTATGGGCAGGTCGTTGCCATGGCGAACCCCAAAAATGGGGATTTATTTTGATTTTTTTGGGGCGATTGGCGTTTGTAAAGAGGAAAAGGGCGGTGTACGTGTTTTTATTTTATTTTTTGTCTTTGTGTTTCACTTTTTTTCACTTTTTTAAAACTTTTTTACACTTTATTTTTACTTTTCCCCATATGGGATTTGTAACAGCAATCTTCAGATTGCTGTTACAAGGCAGACCAGTACACAGGATTGTTGTTGTGTACTGGTCGCCATGGCGACTGTCAGTCACCATGCTCACAATGCATTGCATTGGGCATGATCACATCACAGACGACATGGGAAGTGACTCACTTCCCGGGGCCGTCTGGTAGGAGATCGCCGCTGCACTGTCGTGCGGCAGCGCGCCGGGAGCAGGCAGCAGGAGCTCACTCCTCCTTCCTGCGACTTAGCTCTGACTATCTTAATTGATCGTCGGAGCTAAGGGGTTAAACACCCGCTGCCGGAGCTCACTCCGGCCGTGGGTGATGCAGCGGTAATATACTGCTGATCCCATGTTGCGATCGTGCGGGGCTCGCTTGTAAGCCTGCATGATCGCCAGGACGTATGCATACGTCCATTTAAAGAACGCACTTCCCGCTAGGACATATGCATATGTCCCATATTGGGAAGGGTTTAAAGATCTGTGGTGACATCACTGTCACTTCACAGTCACTGCCTGCCCTTAGATAGGGCCCTGTGTATGGGGAGCAGCAATGACTTCCGCTAGGTCTTATTTTCAGGGGAGGCCTTATATTGCTAAGCTTGAAAAAAATTGCAGTATGTCTTATTTTCGGGGATGTCTTATTGTCGAGGACATGGTATTATTTAACTAGTTGGGAACATTATACCTGTGTATGTAGTCAGCTCCCTCTAGTGGCAGCTTTAAACAAACAGAATTTTATAATTTTGCTCAGTGATGGTATAAAAGGAAGCAGCAGGAGCATTTCTCAGCAGCAGTGAATTCATCTAGTTTTATGCCTGGTATGCCACTGATACTTTCTTTTCCTTCAGCACAGCAGCAGTATTTCGATTGTTGTTACATAGGCATGCTAGCAGACTGCACTGGTTTCCATCAGGGACCTAGAGTTAGCTGCTGGCAGGCTTAGACTGACGATAGAGGAGCAAGGGAAACTCCCAATGGTGAGCATGGTGCATGGTGGCTCCAGGGCATGTCAGAGAGAAAGACAGAAAGAGAGAAAGCAAGAGGCAGAGCGCGAGAATAATGTGCAATATGTACGGTAAGTTACAATAGCCTTAGGGTAAACCCCAAGAATCAACTCACTGGTGTGCCCCAAGAATCACTTTAACTGGTGGGCCTCAAGAGTCAACTCTACTGGTGGGCCCTAAGAAACAGCTCTACTGGTCAGTTCTAAGAAACAACTTCACTGGTGGACACCAGGTAACCCAGTCTGGCACAGCCACCTTATATATGAACATTTTGAGATGTAAGAGTTAGTAATATGGTGATCAGTCTTAGGCCTGATTCTCATCTGCATTGGAGGTTCTCTTTGAGACCTCCATTGCAGAGGTGCAAGGGGACCCATTTCACAACCATGCCTGATGAATGCCACTGAGTATAATGGGTTTGTCAGTTTCTGCCATGGTGTCCATTGTTTTGATGGAAAAAATATCACAAGTTGCTGCGTTATGTTTTTCTGTCATTCCTGCCGAAACTAGTGACAGAACCTCCAACACTGATGTGAACCAGGTCTGAAAGGGGTTTTCTCATTACTGGCTTTCGCAGACTTGAGCTATTGATCTCTGTTACAGCTTCAAATCCAGGGGCGGGTCTCTCCTCCCAGGAGGCGTGTCACAGCTCCTGCAATGTTCTTATGCCTGCAGAGCTCTCACCTCCCTCCCAGGCTGCACAAGCTCCTTATAGCCAGAAGACCTGCATTGCTGTAAGCAGTTATGCATACAGCCTGAACTTATGAAACAAATGTGAGGACTGCACGCTGCCCCCCTCCTCTGTTATCAGGCAGGAGGTAGAGGGGGAAGCAGAGGATATAAGGCTGTGTTATATGGGGGAGGAGAGTGAATCTAGCAGCTACAGACTCAGTAATTGTCAAGATCCTTCCACTTAGAGCTGAGAGATGAACAGAGAGAAGCTCACACAGCCTTTATTATACAGATCCATCCTGCATAGAGACCTGAGGCAACTAGTTTCACTTTCGATTTAAACAGCTCAGAGGGGAGTAAGCACAGAGTCCAGGCAGCCAATCACAGCACAGGGGGCATTTCCCATCCTGGAGGCATGTAACAACAGGGGGAATGACAAATAAGTCAGCCAAAAACAGAAAAGGGGGCCAGGCCCGACCACCTGCTGCAGTTTTCGGTGTAGAACACACAGTTTAGCTTACATCTGCTATACTAAGTGATTTAGGTAATGCAAACCAATTGAAAAAAGTGCTTATTTTTACTGTCCCCATCATTAGCGAGAAAACCCCTCTAATGTTTCCAATTATAAAAGAAAGAATGAGAGTTATATTCATATTAAGTAATATAATAAACTGGCAATTAAGTGCATATTTGGGCTGCAGTACATATGTAAAAACTAGTTGTACACACAACTTAAAGACACCAATCAATGTATATCTTCTTATCTCACTT
Organism: Phyllomedusa bahiana; assembly: GCA_025379985.1. Classification (NCBI taxonomy): domain Eukaryota; kingdom Metazoa; phylum Chordata; class Amphibia; order Anura; family Hylidae; genus Phyllomedusa; species Phyllomedusa bahiana. The sequence continues at coordinate 24,035 of JAODAL010025419.1, forward strand.
TGCTGACACAGTTTAATCCAATTTTAGAACGAGAAAATTGTTTAATCAATATTTCTCATTTAACCAGTTGTCATATAAAGTTACCTTTACAACAATTAAATGTATGTGCACAACCACTTAAGAGTTATATGATTTGAAAAAGGAAGTCTCTATGTTTCTTTAGCAATCGTGGATTTACATTATATTCTCTAGATCTCAATACAATTGGCAGTAAACACAGCAAGCCCTTGGGAATTCAGTTTTCTCTACAATAATCTGGACACATTTTAGCAATTTCTAGAGGCTTTAAATTATTAAATGACTATATAAATCCCTTAGACATCGTCACTCATCTGCATGGATTAAATATTCACATCTGGTCACGCTGTTATCTCCTTCATAAACATTTGATTGCAGATGATGTACACATCACCAAATTCTAGAGAAGTAAATCTGCTGCTTTTATTCCCTTAAAATCCTGTTAGTATATGTTTTACTAAGACTTATGGATCAGGGAGCACATGTATAATATACAGTATTTCAGTCCCGTGAAAGAAGATTATTTTGCATAACACAATGATGATAACTTGTGGATTAAAAGGGAAGCCACAACTCCGTTCATCCGACATATTGTTATGTGCCATAGGTAGTTATTTTTTAATGAAATATCATCTGCTAATAATAATATTTTAATGGAAGTCATTAACATCTATTTTAGTTTTTGAAATAATTATAAAAATAAAGTTATAAAACAATTCCATGTAAAAAAAAAATCAAAAATCAAAATAATATAATATCAAAACTTTATTATATTTTACCACTACTCGTAGTTTTACAGTAGCCTCATGGTGGTACACAGGCGTAGTGTGCACAGCTGAAGAATAGGTACACATCATGTCAGTTTTGCTCACACTTAGTGAACATAGTCTCTTGAACAAAACAAAACTTTTGCAGTTCTTCATTGAGGCTCTCTCCGGGTCTTGGATTAGGTCACGCCTCAAGCCAGCTGGCAATTTTTGCCTTATCCTTCCATATTGCTATTGGTCCAAAAGAGGTTACCACCTTTAATAATACACCCTACCTAGGTGTTGTTTGTAACAACCATTTTTATATGATACCCTGGCATTACCTTGGGTGTATGTGATAGCTAAGTCCCTTTTAATTTCCAGAATTACTATGTACAGCTCAGTTGCATGTCTGTGGGGGCATATCAATAGCATTTGCACTTATGGATAGTACCTCATCTCGCCTGGAATAACCAGTCCTCATGTTGGGACTTCACTTTAGGCAATACACAGCTATCATCTCTATTGCAAATAATGTTCTGTGCTATTGGGTGTCTGGGCCCAGAGTTTTTTCCCAATCTCATAGCGGGTCTCACTGTCATTCATCTGCTAGCATAATTACAGTGGGTTGAACTGTTCCTTATTTAGTAATGTAACAGTCACAAACTTAAATGTACTTTATTGATATTTCATGTGATAGAGCAACACAAAATAGCAAGTATTTGTGAAGTCTAAAACAAATTGTACGTGCTCTTTCCAAATTTTTGCAAATTGATAAACTGAAAAGTGTGGCATGCATATGTATTCAGTCCCCCGAGTCAAAACTTTGTAGAACCACCTTTAGCTGCAATGACAGCTGCAGTCTGTTAGGGCAGGGGTCTCCAACTCCAGTCCACAAGACCCACCAACAGGTCTTGTTTTCTGGCTTTCCTTAACATTGCACAGGTGATTTAATTATTGTCAGTGCATTCTGTGGGAAATCCTGAAAACATGACCTGTTGGTGGGCCTTGAGGATTGTAGTTGGGGAACAGTGTGTTAGGGGATGTCTCTACCAGCTTTCCACATCTATAGGTCTGAATTTCTGCCCATTCTTCTTTGCAAAATAGCTCTAGCTCAGTCAAATTGGTTGTGAACAGGTATTTTCAAGTTCTTCCACAGATTTGGGTCCGGACTTTGAGCTATTTTAACACATCAATATATGCTTTGATTCAAACCATTCTATTGTAGCTTTGGCTGTATGTTTAGGGTCGTTGTGCTGCTGGAAGGTGAACCTACGCTCCTATACCCTGTATTTAGCTCCATCCGTCTTTCCATCAACTCTGACCAGTTTCCCAGTCCCTGTTGAAGCCAAGCCTCCCCAGAGCATGATGCTGCTACCACCATGCTTCATGTTGGGGATGGTATGTTCATGGTGATGTGCATTGTTTGTTGGTTTTCCTCCACACATATGGCCACAAGTATGAAAACTGTCTTGGTCTAAGACTTTCCTTATTGCCCACAGCAACCAATCAGAGTTCCCCTTTCATTTCATATAGTGCTCTGAAAAAATGAAAGGGGAACTCTGATTGATTGCTGTGGACAACAAAGAAAGTCTTAGACCTAGATAGTTTATACACGTGTCCCCCATCGTGTTTGGCATTTAGGCCAAAAAGATAAATTTTAAAAAGTTAAAACCTGGCCTTTCTGCATTCTGCAAACAGGACTTCTTATGGCTTGCTTTCAAAATGGGTTTTCTTCTTGCCAATCCTCCATAAAAGCCAGATGTGCGGAGTACAAGACTAATAGGTATCCTGACAGATTCTCCCACCTGAGCTGTGGATCTCTGCAACTTCATCAGAGTGGCCATGGGCCTATTGCAGGGGCATAACTAGAGAAGTCTTGGTCCCATTGCAAACTTTTGGATGGATTTACCGTGACCACTTAGGTTAGCATGATAATACAAGGAGCGATTACCTCACCATAGATATCACCATCATACTGTTACCAAACAAATCCACTATACCAAGTCTAACATTACCAATTGTGCTACTACATATGGACCTGATTAAACCGCCATAACACGACCACAAATTACCACCATATAATGATATATACCAGTATACAAAGGTGCCCTACAAACTGTATATTATCTCCATACAGTGACCATATAGTGGTATATACTAGTGTACACAGATTTTGCAGACTGTACATTACTACCATACCATGACTATACAGTGGTAGATATCAGTGTATACAGGCTCTGCAGACATATAAGTGACTACAGTGCAGTTACAGGTGACGTTTCTCTGACCAGTTGTTGACTTTCCTGTTCTGCATCCAATCCAGACCGCCATGATGACTTCTCCTGGCTGCTATTCGTCCCTGCAGATTTGGAGACAAATATCTTAGAATCCTCACTTTTCCAGTAGCTCACTCCTGGCCCCCCACCTCAGTACAAACTTCTTAGGGGTGAGTGGGTACAGGCCATAGTTTAGAGGGATTCATAGATCATACATCCCAACTTTTGAAAGTAAAAAAGCAGGAGATTTAAATGGGCGGCGTGTGTTGCATATACATGCCCATCTTGCATGTAAGCCACGCCCCCTTCGAAAAAGCCACACCCTACTCCACCTAACTGTGTAATGGCTCTGGAAGAAAGCTAAATTAGGGTTTTGGCGTCACCTAGCTTCCCTTGACTGTTGGATTATCTATTCAGCATCTAGGAGAGCTGGGAAATACTGCCAAACTGTGCCCCAATAGGTAGGTATCTTGGTGCCCTATTTTGAACCCTGTAACCAGGAAAGCAGCCTGTAGCCAGGTTAATGCAACCCTTCTAGCAGGGTTGCTGTCCCCTAGCCAGGAAAGCTGGCCCCAATAGCCAGATAGTGCCCCTTACAGCCAGGTAGTGTCTCCATTAACCAGGTAGTGCCTCCATTAGCCAGGTAGTGTCTCCATTAGCAGGTAGTGCCCACATTAGCCAGGTAGTGCCTCCAATAGCCAGGTAGTGCTCCCAATACAGAGTAAACGGATATCCGGGTATGATTGACAAACGTCTGATACCACCGCAATATCAAAAAGCCGGTAGCGGTAAAAGCAGCAATTTATTTCCATCCAAAAAGATAAATGCACACTAGCAACATAAAACCACTTTATGTGGTATAGCAAAGATGCGTTTCGGGCGCACAGGCCCTTGCTCACTGTACAGGTGAGGTAGCCACAAGCGGTTACACAGCAGCGTGGACTCACAGGATGCTTTTCTGGATATAGCCCATATAGGTGAGCTTTTTTCTTTCTTGTTATACGTGCTACCAATAGCCAGGTAGTGCCTCCATTAGCCAGGTAGTGCCTCCAATAGCCAGGTAGATGCTCCTAACAGCCAGGTAGTTCCCCCAAGAGCCAGGAAGATGCCCCCTTTATCCAGGCAGATGTCCCCATGAGCCAGGCAGATGTCCCCATGAGCCAGGCAGGTGGCCCCATGAGCCAGGCAGGTGCCCCCATGAGCCAGGCAGAGCCCCTATAGCTAGTAACAATACAATAATAAAATCTACTTCACACTCCTCCCCTCACAAGCACTCAGTCACTGCACACACACCCCCTCCCCTCTCAGGCAATCAGCCACACCCCTCCCCCCACACACAGCCATCCCTGCACTCACCTGTCCTGCTGGCATCCTAGTTCTTCAAACGCTGCTCGGGGAAAGGGGGCGGAGCTTCATGGCTCCCGATAAGCCCCGTCCCCTTCCCCCGCAGTGCTCTCGCAGCTTCCTCTGAAGCTAGGAGAGCATTGCCGGACAGCAGCACAGGACAGAGGCTGTAGGGCAGCGTCAAGAGACGCTGCCCGATGCCTCTGTGCACAGATAACCTCTGGCATCTCTAAAGATGCGGGAGGTTAAGCCACCCAAGCGGGGGGACGGGACACGGCCCCCATTAGCGGGAGTGACCCGGCAAAATCGGGAGGGTTCGCAACTATGTCATAGATTGGTCCTAGGTAGGTAGTTAGGCAGTAGTTAGGCCACAGGTAGGTAGACAGGTCCCAGTTAGATAGTTAGGCTACAGGTAGGTAGGTAGATTGGCCCTAAGTAAGCAGTAGTTAGGCCCCAGTTAGGTAGGCAGCCCCCAGGTAACTGAGTAGGCTGTTTCTAGGCCCCAGGTAGCTAGGTAAACAGTAGGTGAATCACAGGTAGGCTGTAGGTGGGCCCCAGGTAGCTAGGTAGATAGACTATAGGTGCGGCTCACATAGGTAGATAGGTAAATAGGCTATAGGGGACCCCAGAGAGGAAGGCAGAGTTTAGCTAGGGTATAGGCGCCATATAGGTAGGCAGGCAGGATTTAGGTAGCTATAGGGGCCCATATTAGGTAGGCAGACAGGTTTAATGTAGCTATTGGGGGCCATACAAGTAGGCAGGAAGGGTTTAAATGGGTTATAGGGGCCATATAGTTAGGCAGACAGGGTTTAGGTAGGGTATATTGGCCATATAGGTAGACAGGCAGGGTTTTAGGTAGCTATAGGGTCCCATATAGGTAGGAAAACAGGGTTTTAGGTAGCTATAGGGGCCCATATAGGAAGCAGGCAGGGTTTTAGATAGCTATAGGGGCCCATATAGGTAGGCAGGGTGTAGGTAGCAATAGGGGCCCAAATAGGTAGGCAGGCAGGTTTTTAGATATCTATAGAGGCCCATATAAGTAGGCATGAGGGTTTATTGTTAGCTCTTGGGGCATTATAGGTAGTCAGGGTTTTAGGTAGTTATAGGGGCCATATAGGTAGGCAAGGCGATCAAATAAGAAATACCTTACTCACCTCTCCGATGCGAGGCACTCCCGGCCAGTCTCTGTGCTCGGCGTGATGATGTGACGGCATTGCGCCGCCCATATCAGCACTGTGGGCCAGTGTCTTGTAGGCTTGATGCCTTAGGCCTATCAGAGAGATTAGCGGCAGCGCTCCGCTCTGTTAACACCGGGTAGTCCTGCCTTTGAATGCTTGGGACAGAGGGCTCAGGAGTTCAGAGTCTGGATGTGCTGGGACCTGCAGCTCTGCCCTGCTGGCAGTGAACTGTTATGTTCATTGTCGGCGGGCACAGGAGCAGAAATACTGGGGTAGCAGATGTGGTAGCAGCTACCCCAGTGCCTGGGCCCCCTAAGGATCTGGGCCCCATGGCAGCTGTTACGTATGCTACTCCAGTAGTTACGCCCCTGGCCTCTTGGTTGCTTCTCTAATTAGTGCTCTCCTTGCCAGGGCTCTCAGTTTAGGTGGTGACTATGTCTTGGTAGATTAGCAGTTGGGCAATGTTCTTTGCATTTACAGATGATGGATTGAATGTGTTCTTTGAGATGTCCAGAGCCTGAGCTATTTTTTTAAAAACCTAATCCTGCAATACACTTTGACACAAATTTATCATAGAGGTGTACTCTATGTATTGATGAGGTGACTTCTAAAAGCAATTGGTCTTGCTGGATTTTATTTAGGGGTTTCAGGTTACAAGGGGCAGAATATATATGCAAGCTACAATTTTCAGTTTTTTAAATTTTTAAAAATGTGGAAAAGCACATATGATTTTATTTAAATGTCACAAATACTTGCTACTTTGTGTTTTTCTAACACATAAAATACATTTAAGTTTGTGGCTTAATCTTTAAAAAATGAGAAACAGTTCAAGTGGTATGAATACTTTTGCAACCAACTGCATATCAAGATACCTTAATCCATCTATAGCACATCACATCCAGAGTAAGAATGAGACTGAAAAAAGGCCCTTAACAAAACACCCACCAGCCCATGTACAATATCCACATCCAAATTTTCTATTGTTCATGGACATCACCACTTTCTAAAAAAAAAAACACCATCAACACAAGCAACAAAAGAAAAGTAGCACGCTGAAACCCTTAATCACAGGGGCAGGGAGAAGCGTGCACTCACTTTCACAATCAGGGACCAGTGTATGCTGCCACTATACAAGCAATAACCTATAATGCCACTATATAGTGAACACATAGTGGTCAGATACCAGTTCAGGTTGCCATCACATTTCAGTGACAACACTGATCCAACATAGAAGCAAAATAATACTCACATCCAGTGACTCACGAGTGACATCTTCTCCAGATCACCATGATGACTTCTTCCAGCCATGACTCATCCCTGTAGAATTTACCACATAAGCAACTAAGACTCCTCACTTCCAACACTTTCCTACCTGTGTCCCACCTCTGTAAAAACTCCCCACCCATAGCACTCCAAATGCTAATAATGTCTATGTGCAACAAACAGTCAAAATATCTCAAGTTTTAGCCATCCATAGGTAGGTATGTTGGCCCACAGTAGGTAGGCAAGTATATAGGAACCCTGTTAAATATTAAACCTTCATATTAAGTACAGTAGGTAGTATAAGTATAAAGCCCTCCTGTAGGTAAGTAGATCCATAAGCTCCTATTCAGTAGGTAGGTAGATATATGGTGCCCTCATTAAGTATGAACGTATGCATAGAGGCTCTCAGTAGATAGGTATGTATATAGGCCCCCCTAGTAGGTAGGTAAATATATAGGCCCCCACTAGGTAGGTAGTTACATAGGCCCCTATAGAAATCTTTTATATAGGCCTCCCAATATGTAGATAAATATATATGATATATATGCCCTCTCAGTAGGTGGTTAGATGGCCCCCAAGTAGATCAGTAGGTATATAGGTCCCCATTAGGTAGGTATATGGAGCTCTCAGTAGGTATATCGGTATAAAGCACCCCCATTAAAAAGAAAAAGTAATACTTTCCCTTTTTCCCACTGAGACCCCCCCAAAGGGGTTTGGTTGCTGTGAGAACATACCACCGTCCGGAGCCAAATCCTGCCCCATTTCAGGGGTTTTTTGGGCCCAGACAACAGTTGCCACTTTTTAGAAAACGCAGTAACTCTGAGGCAGTAGAATTGTTGGGTTTTTTTTTTTAATGGAAAAGGGGGTAGATTTGGGGCCGGTCACAAATAAATTTTTAAACCATTCAAAAGGTCATCATTTTGTTGTCCAATTGAAAAAAATTTTTATATTTTTGGTTTTGTTACAATTAAAAAATAAAAAATTTACTTGGATGAAAATCGACAGGTTCTTTCACAATTTTTTATAATGCCTGGGGTTAAAATTTTTTGTTCTGTTTTTGCCACAATGTTGCATTAATTACAGCAAAGAACAGAATTATGAATAACCTTTTGGTAAAAAATTTTTCTTTCATTAGATGAATCAGCCAGGACTGGATGCTGCAAGGTCCCTTGGAAATATAAAAAATGCAGAAGCACAAAGAAAACGGTTTAGAGGTTGGAAGCACACATTAAGGGGTTTTCTCACTACAAAGATTAGCTTTCAACATGAAAGGACAGTTAAATGACAATTTTAATATAAAAAAAATTTTAAAAAAAAATATTTTATTACGGGGCGGGCTTGGGAAAGGGCCTGTGGGGAAGTACCTGCTGACTCCTCTCGTCCGTGGGCTTTGCCAGGATTTTTCTGCTGAAATGGGCAAAAAACTGCCAAAAAAAAGAACCCAGGAGCCCCCAACGCTCCGGCTCTAAACAAGAAGATTGGGGCTTTCTTCTCCCCGATTAAACCAACCACCTCACTCCCGGCCCTTGGACCCGCAGGCCCCCAAAATGGCCGACACCCCCGCTACCCCTCCTACCCCCCGGACGGCGGCATGCGGGGAGGGAAGTGCAATCCTCCCACCTTCCCCGGGGCCGGGGGGGGGGAAAAAACCCCCCCCCCCCCACCCCCCCCCCCCCCCCGTGGAAAAGGGAGAAATTATGCGCCCGACCTCCTTCCCCTGCCCCTGGGGTGGGGGATGTTACGCCCCCCCCGCACGCCTACCGGGGGGGGTGATCATCCCCAGCACTGCTGAAGCCCACGCGTGGGAGCTCCCCGGCTCTACGTAAACCCCTCCTGCCTGTGGAAACCTGGCTCCTGTCAAACCCCACGCACCACATCACTGGAAATGCCCCTCAGTCTGCAAGGAGCTCAGGTTGGCTCCTCCCCCTCCTGGTGGCCCCCCCCTCCCCCACCTCAACCCTGGACTTTGCCGCCTTACAAGCACGGGGTGCTGCCCGCCCCCCGGGGCCCCCAGTTTAGGGGCAGGTCAGCCCATTACAGACCCCTTGGGCCCCCCCTTTGTGCTGTCCGGGCAGTATACAGAGGGAAAAGGATCCACCCCCGAGCGCCCTACCCAGCAACACTGCTGGCCCCAGCGCAGACAGCGGGATCCCCACCTGGTCCACGGGTTTTTTTTGGGGGGAACTCACCCTCAATGCCACCCCTACTCCTGGGGGGCCTGCTCCCGGCAAGGGGCCCACAGCCTTTGGACCCTACCCTGAGCCCGGGGGAGGGCGCCCCCCTGCCTATGAACGGGGCCTCCCCTGCTTACCCACATCCAAAACGACAGCCTGCAGGCACCCCTGGATCCTTGGATCATGGGCGCCACAACCTTGGGGTGCCCCTTTTTTTTCCTTTATCATGACCCCCCCAGCCCCCCTGGAGAAAACAAGCCGGAAACACAGCGTTTTAAACAACCTGCAATCTCCCTCAAAACCGACATCCTAAAATTGTCTCCCAAATGCCCGGGGATTCCCCCACCGCGCGCTGACTTTTTCCTTGCACCGAAAGTGACGATCTGGATCAACCCCAGCCCAGACATCCGCTACTCTTGCTGCGGTTTCTGATGAAAAAAAGCAGCACTCGATAACTTTTTGCCATACAAAACATTTGGAAATGACTTTGAGAACCGCAGTCGGCGTAAAACCAAAGCATCAGGGGCCCTCCCAGAATCGGTTTCCTAACCTGATCTGTTTCCATGGTCACAGCTATCTTCAATGACCTTTAGGGCTCCACCGCCCCCCATACGAACGGCAGAGCTCATAGAGCACTAAGACCCCCAACCCTGATAACCTAAGCCACAATTTGTATGCAGGGTACATTTTTTCGTTTTGAAGGAGGAACCCTTTTTCGAGGTAGGCGGCGTGAGCTCTATCCTTCCAATTTGCCCCCATCGGATTCACAGGACTTTCCCGCCTTATTTACCCAGAGACCACGCTAAAACACTCTTGGATGTTTTAAGGGAAAAAAATTTTCCCCTTTTCACTGGGGATACCCCTTTGCGCTACACGTGCCCCTACCTAAAAAAACCCAAACGAAAATTTTCAGCAAAGGAACTTCCAGGGGTGCAACCCCTTCAATCAAGAACTTGCCCTTCTGGGGATTGGCCGACCTTGGATTCTATAGCCTTTAAACCTCCCCACGGAAAAACTTTTTGCAGCTTGTTTTATCCGCCCACTATACCCTTTCCCGGGGGGCAAGGGGAGACCACGGCGGGCTCTGGGGCCCCTGGCCCGGAATCGACAGCGTTCCTCTCCTCCAACCCTCCCTGAAGCGCCCCTCGGGAATTTTTGGGTGGAGGTGCCCCACACACTGTAGGAGGATTATGCCCTTGGGCATCCCCCGGGGACATTGGCGGTCCTCCTGAGTCTGGGGGCCCCCTGTCTTGTTTTTCCCCCCTTTTTTTTGGGTACTAAGGTTTTTTCCCCTAAACGTCATCAAAGATGCCTGGTTACCATTGTTATTTTTTTTTCATTTGCACTATAGTGACGGTCGGAGGAGTCCCCCCCACTCTCCTGAGCTCTTCCACTTTCCCCCCAATAGGTGGAACTCCTCTCTGAGTTCACTCAACCTAGCAGAATTCTCATTCCTGAAATTAGTGTTCAGATAACGCGCAGCCCTTGGGGACTCTTTTGTTTTTTGTTTTTCGTGTTTTGTTTGTCTTAGTGTGTGTGGGTTGTTTGTGTGGGGGGGTGTTTGTGTGCGGGGTTCCCCCCCCCCTGTGTTTTTTGGTTTTTTTTTTTTCTTCTTCCCCTCTTCCCCTTTTTCCCCTCTTCTGCAGCAGGGGTTCCCCGGAGTTGGGGGCTTGTCGGGTTTTGGGTGTCGACTGACTCCCCCCGACTCTTCCCGGGCAATGGACCTCCCGTTTTCCTCCTTAAACGCGGAAGAAGCGTCACAGGTTCTCCCCCACTTTCATCTTCCCAAGGTCCAAATCGTATGCCTCCAAAGACCACTTTAAGGTGGGACACGCCCCCAATCAAGAGTAAAAATTTATACTTCGTGGATTTTGCAATTGCCTGAGTCCGGTCCAGGGGGGTCCCCATACCCATTCCCGGACCGGGCGCACCAGGTTGTCACTTAGGTGGATCCGGGGGTCGGAAACCTCATTTTGGGTCCATCTATCAGTGGGCAGTGTTCCCCGTAATCAATGCTTACGCCCCAAATGTAGCCAGGCCATTTTTTTTTGAATCTTTAGTTTGACATCTCTCTTCCCTTGGCCCAGGGACTGTTATACTTAGTGGGACTTTAATTACGCCGACCCCCTTTGGGCAATTCCCTTGGGGAAAACTGCCTTGCTTACTCCCTTCAAGAAGGTGAAAAAGCCCCCCTTTTCTTTCCCCGCTCTGTTTATCCTGGCGGACCTACAACCCTTCCAAGCCTAATGGGAGGCATTAAAAGCTCTTTGGGTACCCTCATTAAACATGGCTCTCGGCTTTAAAAGAACAGAGCGGCCACCCTTAAAAAAGTCTCTCCCGGGGCTCCACGCTGGAAAGTACACAAAGGTGCCCCCCTCCCCCAAAGGTCCTCCGGGAATTTCAAATCCGTTTTGGAGGTCGGGGTTTTTGGGGCCTCAGGGGGATGCCCTTTCCAAAAAATGCCGCAGCCCTTTTACAAAACGGTAACAAATGTGGGGATGTTGGCCCCGGGCAGTCCGTTTTCCCAAATGGGCCCCAAATTCCCTATCCCTCCCTCAGACCACTTCAAAATTCCCGGGGCCATTCCACGAGGGAAATTTCCAAAACCTTTCACTCATTTTTTTCCCAAATTATTAATTGCCGCCCCCCTCCCCCCAATCAACCGGGGGTGTTTTCCCACCCAAAACCCTGCACCAGGGTTCAGATTCGGCTGCGAGGCCCAAAAAACGTTTACTCTGGTGGAGTTCAGGCGGGGCATTAAGGGCCTCCCAGGGGGGAAGGCCCCCCCCCGGATGGCTTTACGGGGCTATTTTTAAAAGACCTTTCGAATCTATTACCCATGTCCTGGGGCGCCTTTAAATCCTACAGCTGATACCACTTCCCCGTTCAACAACGTTAGCCGTTTTTATTCCCAAACCCGGGTAAGGGCCCCAAGTGTGGGAGCTCCGTCCCCATTTCGCTCTAAAGTAGACTGAAAATATGCAAAACTGATCGCCAACAGACCAACCCCCTTCTGAATTCGTATTCATCCGGACAGGGGGGCTTTCTTCCGGGGAGAGAGCGCGCGATAACACGTAAAACATTTTGATCTTATTCCCATGCAGCTCCCGCAAGATCCCCTGGGGGTGCTGTATGGATGCGGAAAAAAAGTTCGATGCATTTCGTGGCCTTCTCTGCATCAAAAATCCAACACTGGGGCTTGGCCCTAGTTTCTTAGCCAAGTTTTCGGCCCTTTTTGTGCGCCCCTTTTCCCGTCTAAAGTTTAACGGGACTTGTCCCCCCCTTTTATTTTAAAAGGGACTAACAGGGCTGCCCCCCCTCTCCGTGCTGAAAAGTTCTTGTGATGGAGAGTTGATGGCAGCCTCAGATCTAATCCAATCTTAAGGGGGTTTCGATTGGGGCCCGGGGGTAAAAATCTCGGCGTTTGCCGATGACCTTTTTGGGCTACGTTACTAACCCACATTCCCTCCCCCCTGATGGCCAAAACAAAACTTTGGGAATTGGTCAAATTTTTAAAAAAAATTTCTCCAAGTCTTTGAGGGTCCTTTGGCGTAAGGGATTACCGCCCAAGAACAGACTTCCATACAGTCCAACTTTCCCTTTTTTAAAGGGCCAGAGGGGGTATCTCGTATTGGGGGGGCACATTCTGAGACTTATCGAAACTCTTTGAACAACCTTCTCCCTATTACTTTTTAAAAAAAAACAGGACTGGAAGTGGGGAGAACAGGGAATTTTCTTGTTTTTGGCAGAACAATTTTTAAAAAAGTCTATTCCCCTAAGTTTTTTTTACCTCTTTTTAAACCCTTCCCTAACTCCCGGCCCAGTTTTGGAAAATCTTCAAAAAGCTTAAAGGGTTTTTTGTGTGGGCCGCGAAAGCGTATGACACCTTAACAAGGCCTAAGGTTGTGGGGCACGGGGTTTTCCCGATTTTAGATTATATTATCTGGCTTCGCTTACTCGAGGGTTTTTTGGCGCTGGCTAATGATAGAAAGCAAACATGGGTAACTTTAGCAGGGGGACCTTAGTTCTTCTGCGGGGGGGCGGTGTCCCCCCGGACCCGGACTCCTGGTTTGGGGGCAACTGTCCTTTCCCCTTTCTGGTGAAACAAACCCCGTCCACCTTATAATTTACAGAAAATCCCACACTTCAAGACAGGGAAGGCCCCTTGTTCCCCCTTATGTAAACCCTGATTCCCTCCAGGTGTCCCCCCAAATGTTTTCTTGGGGTGGGAAAAAAAAGGGGTCCCCTGCGCCCTTTTCAGGGGGGCCCCTTTTTGAAGGGAAATGAGACCCTTGGCGATATCTTGGGGGGGGGAAACCCAGTTCCGCCATGCTCTTTTCAGCTTGCTACTTCGCATTTTTTTTATCGGTCAAGGCCAGATTTCACTTTAGTAGGCACTTACAACTTTTGAGTCGGCTGTGGTATTGTCCTTGCACGACACTCCCTTTTCATTTCTGTATAAATTGTTGCTCCGGCAGGGGAGTTCCCCTCCCTTTTTTTTCTGCCTTAGGTGGGAAGAGGGGTTAGGCCTTTCCTTCATTCCGCTCATGGGGCATTGTTTCCAGATACCCCTAGAGTTTGATAGCACCAAGCACCAGGGGACCTGCTACAAAATCCGTCTCGCTGGACAGGGGTTTTCCCCTGCGCTAAATAAATTTCCCCCCACCTCAGAGTGTGGCTGGAGAAAAAATGGAAAGGAAAAGGGGATTTTTGGGGATGTTTTTTTTGGATTTTCTAAGGTTTGGGGTTTTCCTGGGGGTAATTAAAATTTGGGGTTTTTTGCCCGCCCCCAAACCTGTTTTTTTATATTCCAATGCGTTTAAAGTTCAAAAATATGGTTTGTTCACTGTCCAGGCCCCCAAAACCTGTTTCCCCCGCAAGGGGTCAATGTTCCACCTTTTTTCCCGGAAAGGCCGGGGAAAAGGGTTGTTTTGGCAAAAATAGGAGTTAATCTCCGAACCCCTTTAAAACAAATTAGATAAATTAAAATTTTTTTGTATTGCATTTTTAAACTCCCACTACCCTATTACTTTTTAAAAACCCCGGGAAGCCTTTCTTTTCCCCTTGTTTCCCCCCCCCTTGTTTTATGGTTTGGATTTTAAAGTTTGTATGAAATAATTTTTCCTTTTTTTTTCGCTTTTTATTTGGATAAACACATTTTATTATGATTTTTTAGCGCCCCATAAAGGGGATTTTCAAATTTTTTTCCCTTTATTTTTTGGGGTTGATAACACTTTATTTAAGGGAACCTCTCTTTTTTTGCAAATACTTTAAAAAAAAATCCTTACTGTTTTTTTGTTTTTTTGCCACCCATCGCTGCGCCTTAAAAAGTATTTTAAAACCCCTTTCTTAAATTTAGTGTTTTCATAATAATCCATTATTTCTTTATTTTGTGTTTTTTATTTTGAAATATGGATTCTTTGATTTTGTTATAAAAACAATTTTTTGAATTTGAAAAAAAAAAATATTTATTACTCCCTAATACTGAAATCGAAAAACCTTATCTGTTTAAGGTCAATTAGAATTACCAAAATTATTTAGATTTGCCAAATGCCAGAATAATGAGAGAGAGAGAATTTTTTAAGGCATTTTTATTATTTTCTGCAAAGTCAATAGTTTACGTATACTAGGATTGCTATGCCTTTAAACAATTTAGGACAGCCCATATGATGATGTCATGTCTTTTGAAACTTCTAACCAGAAACACACTGCTTCTGTGTGTAACATCATGGGAAAGTGTAAAGAAATCAGCCAAGATATCAGGAAGAGAATTGTGGACTTGAATAAGTCTGGATCTTCCTTGGGTGCAATCTCCAGATGCCTGAAGGTGCCTTGTTCATCTGTACAATTATACGCAAGTACAAAGAAGATAGGAATGTCCAGCCATCATACTGCTCAGGAAAGAGATGGGTTCTGTGTCTCAGAGATGAATGTACTTTGGTCCCATATGTGCACATCAACCCAAGAACAAAAGCAAAAGACCTTGTGAAGATGCTGGTCGAAGCTGGTAAGATTGTGTCACTATCCACAGTGATACAAGTACTGCATCAACTTGGGCTGAAAGGCCACTCTGCCAGGAAGCAGCCATTACCCCAAAATAAATACCGTATATGAAAGCCAGATAAATGTTTGCAATTGCACACAGGAACAAAGATCTACATTTTTGGAGACATGTCCTGTGATCTGACGCAACTAAAATTGAATTGGCCATAATGATCATCGTTATGTTTGGAGGACAAAGGGGGAAGCTTGGAAGCCTAAGAACACCATCCCAACTGTGTAACCTGGTGGTGATAGCATCATGTTGTGGGGTTGTTTTGCTGCAGGAGAGACTGATGCACTTCACAAAATACATGGCATCATGGGAAAGAAGATTATGTGGCAATACTGAAGCAACATCTCAATACATCAGCCAGGAAGTTAAAGCTTGGGTGGAAATGGGTATTCCAAATGGACAATGCCACGAAGCATACTGCCAAACTGGTTACAAAATGGCTTAAGGATAACCAAGTCAATGTTTTGGAGTGACCATCACAAAGCCCTGATCTCAATCCTATTGAAAATTTATGGGCAAAGCTGAAAAGGCAGCTGCGAGCAAGGCGACCTACAAACATGGCTCAGTTACACCAGTTCTGTCAGGAGGAATGGGCCAAAATTCCTACCAACTACTATGAGGAGTTTTTGGGAGGATATCCAAAACATTTGGCCCAAGCTAAAGTGTCCTCTACTGGATGTAACAAATCTCAATTTGCTTTTGACCTACTGAGTCTTCAGAAAGCAAAAGGGATATTAGCCAAGCCAGTATCACTCATCTGCAGACAGCTGTTTCGGAGTTTTGCTCCTCATTAGTGCAGAGCAGAGTAATACTGGCTGGCTGGGTGCTCTGCACTGATGAGGCCCCATAGACATTCATTACTAGCGGCGCGTATTCACCGCTAGTAATTGACATGTCACTTATCTCCCCCCCAGTGTAATCCATAGTTCTCTATGAGAACTGTGGATTACCATAATGATTGGGACGTATCTCGCCCCGTATTGAGCGCAGTACAGCGCGAAATACGGCCCAATTTAAGCCGTGTGAACATAGCCTGAGTATGACAGAAATTGGTGGTGGGTGGGAGGGGGTTAACGATTAGGGATCTTGGTAGGCCTGCCTAAGAAAATGAGTTTTCAGAGGGCACTTAAAACTATGAAAGCTGTAAGTGTGCCTGATCATATGGGGTAACATGTTCCAGAGAACCGGTGGAGCACGTGCAAAGTCTTGGAGACGGGCATGGGAGGTTTGGATGAGAGAGGCGTGTAATTTCAGATCATCAGCAGAGCGCAGAGACCGGGCAGGGAGGTAGATAGAGATGAGGGAGGAGATGTAGGGAGGAGCAGCATTGTGGAGAGCTTTATAATAATAATATTAATATTAAATATTTATACATTTTTTCATGTTGATTATAAAGCAACAACATATTCCATAGTGCTGTACAAAGAATCTTACTGTGTCTGTGTCTCAATTAGGTTTTGGGATCTAATTTCCCTGGGACCAACTTTATAGAAAGCTAATTAAAAACTGGAAAAAACTGTAAGAAGTCCTCACAAATCCAGAATATTAACATAAATAATTAAAGGAGTCACTTGAGATTGCATATTTGATGTCCTATCCTTAAGATAGCCCATCAAATCTTAAATTGGTGATGGTCCAACTTTTGGCGCCCCTGCCAGTGAGTTGATTGCAGGGGCTGTGGTATTAAGCTGAGCACTAAATCTCTTTCATTGTTTAGCAGCAACAGCTCTGTACTTTTAGTAGTGCGATACTTGGTATTATTCCTCACTACAGCTACAATAATATCTCTTAACTATTGAAGATCCAGCAGGACAATCCTGGTTTCCAGGGGCTGTTTCACTGTTTCGGGTGGTCAGAGGTATGTTCTGGCCATCCAGAACACTACCTACCTAATAAGATGGGTCTGCGTACCATCTTCTTAAAATTTGGGGGCTACGTGTTTAATTGTGGTCTCCCTTCCTAAAAAAGGGTCTACCTATCTGTTAACCTAATTTGTGGGCTAGCTGCTGAATGGGGATATACCTGCTTACGTTGTGTGATTCGACCACACAAACAATACAGAGAGATGTTGTATCTAATGGTTCATTTTTGTTTTCAGACCTTTGTGGAGTTAATATGTTGCTTTCCCGAGCAGTTACAAACTGATGATGATTTAAATACCTTTTATCTGGGCAATAAGGATTTTTATCCTTTGTAATCGCAGCCCCTTAACTGAATGTATTTCAGGAAAGGGTGGAGGAAGACCTGATTAAATTACAAGCGGACACAGTAAAAACCAAGAATAAATAAAATGTCACTAAAGGGGACACTATGTCCATGCATGAGATCACCTCTAACCAGGGCCGTTCGTGCATGCGGGCGAGGCGGGCGATCTCCTTGTGCGCCACTCGCCAACGGGTATGTCGCAGCTGCCTGTCCCGCCCGGTTATCACTATCTCTCTCTATGCGCGGCCATTTTAAAATGACTTTATAGAGTTAGCAGCTGCACACTAGCTGTGCAACTGCTTGTACAGAGAGAAGGCAGGATGGATTGTTACCCTCCTGCCTTCTCCTCGCTGTATTTACACATCAGTGTTGCAGCGGGCATGATGTAACGTTTTTCTCACACCCCTTGCGATGATGGGTCTAGGCTTCCATCCCAGGAGATACCCGGGTGCAGTGTGCCACCGTAAGCAGTCGCTTGAAGAGGGAACATGGAGAGGTAAGTACCTTTTTTTATTTTCATTTCAACTTTACAGGGCTACATGGTGCATATAATTACCTACTGGGGGCATATAATAACCTACTGAGAGAGTAAACCTACCTACCGGGGCCAAATAATAACCTACAGGAGGCATAAACCTACCTAGAGGGGGCAAATAATTACCTACAAAGGCCATATTCCTACCTAAATGGGGCATAATAACAACCTACAGCGGGCATAAACCTACCTACAGGGAGCATACACCTACCTACAGGGGGCACACACCTACCAACAGGGAGCATATAACTACCCACAGGGGGAAAATACCTATCTACAGAGGTATTTATTATTTATTTTATTATTATATATATTTTTTTTTTATTTGTTAAAAATTATTTAGAGTGTGGAGTCACTCAGTTGGAGCTAATATAGATTTTTAGATACGGCAGTCGGTATTGTATACTTTTGTATAGTGTCGGCAGTTGTGCCTGTATTAGCCACATTGAGACTCTCGGTTCACATAT
Organism: Phyllomedusa bahiana; assembly: GCA_025379985.1. Taxonomy (NCBI): domain Eukaryota; kingdom Metazoa; phylum Chordata; class Amphibia; order Anura; family Hylidae; genus Phyllomedusa; species Phyllomedusa bahiana. Next base: position 42,299 of record JAODAL010025419.1, read on the forward strand.
TTTGATCAAAAGATGTTTAAGCTGCCCACGACTTTCAACGTGATCTCAAAATCGGGCAGTCCTATCCTATCTTTACCTCTCAATCGAGCCAATCAGGCCTCTCGCTGGGTCACCGACCTCCATTATTCAGAGAGAAAAAATAAAAAACACCCAACCTGCAAAGCTGCCCTTCTTATGACAGCCTGTGAGAGTGGGCGGGGACAGAAACCCAAAATGGAAGCACCCCTTCCTTCCCATATAGGTTAAAATCAATGTACACCAAGTATAACGTATGTTTCTGCACACAAAAAAACATTTCTGAAAAAAACGTATGCAAACCTGGGTGCCACTGGCAGGGCTGCGGCACACATGTAATTATACATGTACACACACAGAGCGCCGCCAGCGGCACATTCTGCAAAAGGGCAATACACTACGTGGAAATCCCTAAAGAAGATTTATGCTATCTATCATACATGAAAAACTTTGAGACTCTCGGTTCACATATTTTGATCAAAAGATGTTTAAGCTGCCACGACTTTCAACGTGATCTCAAAATCGGGCAGTCCTATCCTATCTTTACCTCTCAATCGAGCCAATCAGGCCTCTCGCTGGGTCAACCGACCTCCATTATTCAGAGAGAAAAAATAAAAAACACCCAACCTGCAAAGTTGCCCTTCTTATGACAGCCTGTGAGAGTGGGCGGGGACAGAAACGGAAGCACCCTTCTTCCCATATAGGTTAAAATCAATGTACACCAAGTATAACGTATGTTTCTGCACACAAAAACATTTCTGAAAAAACGTATGCAAACCTGGGTGCCACTGGCTGGGGCTGCGGCACACATGTAATTATACATGTACACACACAGACCGCCGCCAGTGGCACATTTCTGCAAAAAGGGCAATACACTACGTGGAAATCCCTAAAGAAGCATTTATGCTATCTATCATACATGAAAAAACTTTGAGACTCTCGGTTCACATATTTTGATCAAAAGATGTTTAAGCTGCCCACGACTTTCAACGTGATCTCAAATCGGGCAGTCCTATCCTATCTTTACCTCTCAATCGAGCCAATCAGGCCTCTCGCTGGGTCAACCGACCTCCATTATTCAGAGAGAAAAAATAAAAAACACCCAACCTGCAAAGCTGCCCTTCTTATGACAGCCTGTGAGAGTGGGCGGGGACAGAAACCCAAAATGGAAGCACCCCTTCCTTCCCATATAGGTTAAAATCAATGTACACCAAGTATAACGTATGTTTCTGCACACAAAAACATTTCTGAAAAAACGTATGCAAACCTGGGTGCCACTGGCAGGGCTGCGGCACACATGTAATTATACATGTACACACACAGACCGCCGCCAGCGGCACATTTCTGCAAAAAGGGCAATACACTACGTGGAAATCCCTAAAGAAGCATTTATGCTATCTATCATACATGAAAAAACTTTGAGACTCTCGGTTAAACCTACCTACAGGGAGCATACACCTACCTACAGGGGGCACACACCTACCAACAGGGAGCATATAACTACCCACAGGGGGAAAATACCTATCTACAGAGGTATTTATTATTTATTTTATTATTATATATATATTTTTTTTATTTGTTAAAAATTATTTAGAGTGTGGAGTCACTCAGTTGAAGCTAATATAGATTTTCAGATACGGCAGTCGGCATTGTATATTCTTGTATAATGTCGGCAGTTGTGCCTGTACTTAGCCTTAGGCGCTGTTCATTATTATGGATAGTGCCTGGGGCTGTTTCTATGCTCCGGTTAAATATTTAATTTTATTGTGGCAATTTTTATTTATATTTTGTTGAGATTATTTTACTTTAGTAATATGGCCACCGCTGACTTCTTGTTAGCGGTGCGCATGCGCTCATTCTGTTCTGTTTATGTCCTCTTTTTCTTTTATGACGCGCTTCCGGTTTTAGTCACGCTTGCGGTCATGTGATCTAGTGGCGCCAGACATGCGCACTTGCACAGACTGGACGCCGAGAGAGAGATATATTATAGACGGTATGCATATTTAATTTATGTTTCAGGAGGCGTACATTCCGCCCTATATTTAAATATGTATTTTATGTATATTAGCTTGTATGTCATTAGTATATGAAAACACAATCAGTTGTATTATATTGTAAGTTTTAAATGTGATTTTATCATGTTCTATTTGCATCTTATATTTCACTCCTCATATATATAACACCACTTGAACACTTTGTTTATTACGGTTTAATAATTGTACACTTTATTGTCACATTATCTGTTGTGGCCGTGCAACCTTAGGTGGTCGCATGGAGCTGCCACTAGATGGCGTACGTGCCACCGAGAGCCTGGTCTCGGTGGGGGAAGCCAGGCATTGTCGGTCAGCAGCATTAGGTTGCTGACCCTTGTACCTAGCATGGCTAATGTCCAGCCATTAAGGGCTGGCCTTCCCGGAACAACTGCAGATGGGTGGGTGGTTGTTCCCACGTTCCAGGTCTTCTGGTTCCAGCCCAGGTATTGGGTGCATCTGGAGCACCTATTAAAGGCCTCCTACTACAGGAGATCAGGGGGGCGTGGTCTGCCATCTGCAGTTTAGAGTGGCAGTGGAGCTTGCAGGAGGCTCTGGCCCCCGAGGCTTAGGAAAGCCGGAACCCAGTAGGAGACTGGGTGAATTATAAGTTGCAGTGTTGTGACACGGGACAGTTGGTCCAATTTATGTTAGAGAGGGTTCTCTACTTAAGTTTAGGTAGTGGCTAGACGGCCGAGGTTTTGTTTGTTTGTCCTGTGTACTGCTGTATATTTAATACTGTGCCTGGAAAAATAAAACTGGCTGAAGCCAGATTGAAACTGAAGCCTGTGTCGAAGTGCCATCCGTTTCACCAAAGACGGCGTTCCCGAGAGCTAAAGACCCCCCAAGACTGTCCAAGATGGCGGCTGGACGAGTGTGAGTCTTACATATGGTGGAGGATGCCGTGGGCAAATTGGCACAATTGAATTGGCGCAGTGTTGGCACGAAGTTGTGCCTGAAGAGGTACAAGTGCAAAAGTCGTATGCAGCAAGATTTAAAGTGCCGGAGGCCTTAATGTGAAGCAGTGCTGCTAAAGGAGACACACCCGCAAACAGGCTGAGTTCTGTGGGGTGAGAGATTGTGTGCTCTCAGTGGAGAGAGGAGGACAAACCTGCATATAGAGACTGTGCTGCTGGCCTGAAAATTTTGTTTTGTTTGGCCATGGAGGATCTCCATGCCCAGCTGAGGCAGTCTATGAAGGAGTCTGAGAAGCTGACTGCAACCATGAGAAAGGAGAATGAGAAGCTCCAAGCAAAGTTGAAGGCAGACCATGAGGGGTTAAAAGCCATTCTGAACCCAATTCCACAGTCTGAGAAAGGTGGACTCACCACAATACAAGCAGTCTTGCAGGCTGGAGGTGCAGAGTCTAAGCAGGAAAAGACGGATGCCAAGCGTAACCAGCATGAGTGGTGTGACGGATGTCTACAGACGGACATGTGCATGAGGGGATGTCCCGTGGCGAGGAGGCCGTATCGTCTGTCCAAGAATGGGTCCACTTCAGGAGAGATGGAGTTGCTGAGGGACCTGCGTGCTCTCGTTGCTAGGGGCAACCATCTGGATCACCAAGAGCCTGCTACCACCGTCCAGCAGAGGGAGCCATGTTGGAGATGCCACAGAGTGGAGAGATGTGCTCCTGACTGCCCTCTCAGGAGGAGGCCAGAGAGGTCACAGCTGCAAGCCCTGGAGCTCCAGGTGGATGCAGCCCCACCCCAGGCTGACATGGACAGACAGCAGGAGAGGTCCAGACTGAGCTCAGACATCAAATCTGGTAAGACTGCGCCAGTGGGGTTGGTTATGGGCTATGGGACTGTATATCACATGCAGGATTTATGTGAGGGCTTGTCTGGGCTGGACAGAGGCGCAGATATGCTGACAAGCCAGAAGAGTCCTGAGAGCAGTGGACTTGCAGAGTCTGTTGGACTTGGTTCCTTACATACAATGGTGTCTATTGACAATGCTACAAATGTGTTAAATATATGTGTAACTCATAGCTATGTCACACAGGCTGAGCAGGGCGATGTTAGCTGTAGCACAAATTTAACCCCAGTTACTGCGGCCCTGTGTGAACAAGCATCTAGAGGTGCTGTATCAGAGAGCAGCTCAGGTCTGCCCCTGGAAGTCATGGCGGTCAGGGCTAGGTGTGGAGTGACTGCAGAGTGTGAGTTAGCTTCTGCAGAAATACCTGTCACAGCTATAGAGCAGATTAGCTCAAATGTGCCCCTAGAGAGCATGGCTAATAGTACTAGGAGTATAGCAGAGGCTGAGTGTTTTGTGGTGGATGACCATCTGCAGAAATGTGCTACCACTACAGTTTCAGGTGGCTCTACTGTGGTTGCCGATAGCAACGAGGTTCCCTCTGCATCCCCTGCTGGAAAAGCTTGTGAGTTTGTGTGCCAGGCAGCTGTGTGTAAAGTTTCTAGAGTCCAGTCAGTAAATGTGTATACCCATGACCCCAGCGCACTGTGTGTACAGGAGGGTAACGTGCAAGTTGCAGGTGCGCCCCTAGTGGTTATGTATGGTAATAGCACTGGGTGTGCAGGTGTGGTATGTCTGGGGGTTGATAGCAATCCTGAGACTGGTGCTGTCAATACAGTTCCCCATGGAGCTGATGTGGTTGCCAGTAGCAATCAGGTGCGCTCTGCTGGTGGGGAAAAGGTGATGGAGTTGCCTGGTGTGAACACGGCCAGTGTGTTGCCTGGAAGGGAGAAGGCAAACCCTGGATATGAGGAGACTAGGTGTGTGAATGTGCTGGTTATTGACCATGAGGGACAAACACTCTGTGAAGAGTCTCTATTTCACTGTGGGAATGGACACAGCAATGTATCCGTGTTTCAGTGTAAGGATGATGCTGATTATGCAGATGGGAATAATGAAAATACTTGTGCCAAGGCAGATTTTGGGTTCGGTCCTGAGCAGGGTATTCCAGAGATGGAGCTTTGTGGAGGAAATCCAGATTGTGACCCTGCAGGGAATGAAGAGAACAGGCATGCTGGGACCTGTAGTGCCGCTGAGTTCACTGGCTCCAATGGGGGCTGTATTTCCAGTAGCTTTTACTGCAGTGGTCCCAAAGACTACAGTGACTGTAGGAATGGAAAATGTGAGCCGCTATACCCAGAGGAGGGGGATGTAGGCTCAAGCGCGAGTGAGGGGCAGGCCAGGGTGTTTAAACCCTCAGATGGTAAGGAAATCCTTAGTAATGAAGCTGAGGTAAACGCAAGGAATTCCCTATGTGCAGTGGTTGTCAGCAGTATCCCTGAGATAACTAGCAGGTATACTGAGAGTTCTCCCTTGGAGATAGATACAGGGGATGTGGAGGAAGTGTCTGCATATGTTGTTGCAGTAATGTCTGAACAGCGTTCTAGGAGAGGCGTTCTGTCTGCCCAGTCTGAACGGGGAAAACCTGCCATAAGTCATGAGGTGGGTGATGTTGCTGAGCATGTTTGCTGTATACTCGCTGTAAAGGAAAGTTTTGGAGATGGTGAACACTGCTCATAGGTGTGTTGCTAATGGCGATACCCAGGTAATAGAGAAGTGTGTAGACAGTGTACAGGTGTCTGGTGTGGACTTTGGCGGGTTGGGTGAATTTGATAGCATGCCTGATGCAGGAGTGGTCCTGACAGGCGCTAAGAGTTCTCCCATGGTGACAGCTAGTAGCCAAGAGGCAGAGCTTCAAGAGAGGGTCAGTGAGGACCAGATGACTTGTTTTGAAGGGAGGTTTTTGTCTCATCATGAACCTGCAGACAAAGAGGTAGCAGTTTTGGGCTCAGGTGCGCCCCACGAGGCCATTGTGTATAGCGAACTTGTCCGGTGTGTTGCCCACTATGGGATGAGTGCATGGTATGAGTCCACAGCTGAGCTGTACGGGAAAAATGTTGACCCTGCCCCTAAGGATGTGGAGAAGACCCTGTGTAGGAGCTTTGACCCAGGGGGAAGGATTGTACAGGGTGATCAAGGCCTACGTCCTTTATCAAGGGGGAAGGATATGTGGCCGGGCGACCTTAGGTGGTCGCATGGAGCTGCCACTAGATGGCGTACGTGCCACCGAGAGCCTGGTCTCGGTGGGGGAAGCCAGGCATTGTCGGTCAGCAGCATTAGGTTGCTGACCCTTGTACCTAGCATGGCTAATGTCCAGCCATTAAGGGCTGGCCTTCCCGGAACAACTGCAGATGGGTGGGTGGTTGTTCCCACGTTCCAGGTCTTCTGGTTCCAGCCCAGGTATTGGGTGCATCTGGAGCACCTATTAAAGGCCTCCTACTACAGGAGATCAGGGGGCGTGGTCTGCCATCTGCAGTTTAGAGTGGCAGTGGAGCTTGCAGGAGGCTCCGGCCCCCGAGGCTTAGGAAAGCCGGAAACCCAGTAGGAGACTGGGTGAATTATAAGTTGCAGTGTTGTGACACGGGACAGTTGGTGCAATTTATGTTAGAGAGGGTTCTCTACTTAAGTTTAGGTAGTGGCTAGACGGCCGAGGTTTTGTTTGTTTGTCCTGTGTACTGCTGTACATTTAATACTGTGCCTGGAAAAATAAAACTGGCTGAAGCCAGATTGAAACTGAAGCATGTGTCGAAGTGCCATCCGTTTCACCAAAGACGGCGTTCCCGAGAGCTAAAGACCCCCCAAGACTGTCCAAGATGGCGGCTGGACGAGTGTGAGTCTTACACTGTATATTTATTCACATAATTAACTTGTCACTTAATTTGTATATTTATCCACTTAATTAATTGTTTTGCATATGAATTTGAATACACCTTTAAATACTGTGCACTACCTGTTGAATGTTGCTTGAGAAAGACTCTTAGGAGTCGAAACGTTGCTCTGTGGACATGTTGGAATAAAGTTTTTTCATTTTTTCACTGCATATTGGAGTGCTGCGATTTTTTGGATCTATCTACAGAGGGAAATACCTACCTAGAGGGGGCATATAGCCACCTAAAGGGGGCATATATCTGTACCTACAAAGGGCATATATATCTACCTCCAAGGGGCTTAAATTCCTACCTACTAGTTGCTTACATACTTACTGGGAGCCCAGAAAGTAAATTTTACTTTTAGAGGCACAAAGGGTCATTATTACCTTATGGGGCACTATAGATGGGGCCTTTTTGTAGACATAGGAATTGGTAAGTAAGCGCTGGAAAAGTGAGAAGTCTAAGATGTTTGTTTTGTAAATTCTACAGTGAAGAGTCGTGGCGGTGTGGGACAGACGGAGAAGAAAAAGGGAAAGAGGCCAACTCATCAAAGTAGAGAACAACTCTTCAGAGATGTCTCCTGTAGGTCCCTGGATGTAAGTTTATTGTAATCACTTATGTGAGCCTGTGTACAACTGGTATCCACCACTGTATGGCCACTGTATGCCAGTAATATTTGTTGTAGTATAGTGGTTTATATTCAGTAATGGTATGTGGTATTATTCAGTCATTATGTGGTGGTGATATGTGGCGGTATTATTCAGTTACTTTGTGGTGGTGATAAGTGTTTTTTTTATTACTCAGTCACTATGTGGTGATAATATGTGGTCATGGTGTGGCGGTATTATTCGGTCACTATGTGGTGGTGATATTTTGTGGTATTATTCAGTCATTGTGTGGTGGTGATATTTAATAATGATGTAGCGCAAATATTCGGTCATTTGTGGTGGTGATATGTGGTCATAGTGTTGTGATATTATTCAGTCACTAAGTGATGGTGATAGGTGATCATGGTGTGGTTGTATTATTTGGTCATTATGTGGTGGTGATTAGTGATGCAGTGGTACCCAGGGCTGCCGCCACTCGTCTACTCACTGTTTCAGGGCCCCATGCAGCTAATTCAAATGGGGCTCACACCCATTAATACTTCCTATTTTTAACATATCACTAGGCTCTTTTTTGATTAGAGCCCCTGACAGGAGTACTGCCCTATTGGCACCCCTGGCATCCCTTTTACAGTAGCCTGACCCCAAAACCCGCACAAATGCCCTTATGGACACTCAGAATAAGATTAGCAAGAAGAAATGAGTATTTCAAATAACACTTTAGTGAATAGGACATTGACTATGGCTGTCTTTTACAGCAGCGTGACCACAAAACCACCAAAAATGCCCTTATGGACACTCAGAATAAAATTAGCAAGAAGAATTGACTATTTCAAACAAGATTTTTTCCAATGCTGCTGCTGCTGTTGCTACGGCTACTTGCCATTCCACTGCTGTCACGTTGCTGACGTTGTTCCACCGTGACATTGGAAATTGAAGAAGACGCAACAGATGTCTCCAGTTCGTCAATGAAATGAAAAAAGTCAGCAAATTGCTGACTTTTGATTTGTAATATGGATCAAGGAGGGTGGCCACCCAGTAACTGCTGTTCATTGTAATTGCCTTAATGCATGTGAAATAAGAAATGAGTATGTGAAATCCGTTTTTTTTTCAAAGCGATCTTTTCTAGTGTCTTTTACAGTAGCATGACCGAAAAATCACCAAAAATGACCTTTTGGATACTCAAAATAAAATTAGCAACAACAAATGACAATTTTTAACAAGATTTTAATGAATAGGACATTGACTATCGCTATCTTTTACTGCAGCATGACCCCAAAACCAGCACAGATGCCCTTATGGACCATCAGAATAAAATCAGCAAGAAGAAAAGAGTATTTTTAACAAGATTTTAATGAATAAGACATTGACTATCGCTATCTTTTACTGCAGCATGACCCAAAAAACCAGCACAGATAGCCCTTATGGACCATCAGAATAAAATTAGCAAGAAGAAAAGAGTATTTGAAACAAGATTTTTGTGAATAGGACATTGACTATTGCTTCTATTACAGCACCATGACAACAAAACCATCACAAATGACGCTCAATAAAATTAGCAAGAAGAAAAGAGTATATTTAACAACATTTTAATGAATAGTACAATGACTATAGATATCTTTTACAGCAACATGACCCCACAACCAGCACGGATGCCCTTATGGACCATCAGAATAAAATTAGCAAGAAAAAAAGAGTATTTGAAACAAGATTTTTGTGAATAGGACTGTCATGTCAAGGGAGGTGCAGTGCCCTAACTGGAACCCAGCCCACTGTCCCTGCCTACTTGACGTGCTGCCCTAGGCGGCAGACGGCAACTGGCGACAGTCCCTGCTCTGCTAAAGTGCTGGGGACGTGAGGAAGTAGAATAGTCAGACAGTCCGGGTCAATATCAAATAGGAACGCCAAAGCCACAAATCAAAACCCAGAGGGATAAACGTAAAACAAGCCGAGGTCAAACACGAACGGAAGCGAGGTACAAAATCAGGAGACAAACCGGGTTCAGAAGAACGGGCCCGAGGTCAGGTATACGGATAAGCAAACACAAAAACAAATAACAAGGTAGCCGGGAATATCACAGGCGCAGCAGTCAGTTTTCCCGGGATTTTAAAGGGGAAATTCCTGATACCGCCCCTGCAGCTGATTGAAGCGGCCTCCGGGTCCTCCCATTGGCTGGTGCACTCGTTCCCTGTCAGGAGTGGTGGGCCCCTGTCACTCACAGAGCTGTCGCAGCAAGTGTATCAGGGAGGGAGCGCAAAATCAGCTGTTGCAGCCTGTCTGCAGTCTGAGCACAGCTTACCCCTGACAAGGACATTGACTTTTGCTTTTTTTACAGCGATGACCACAAACCAGCCAATATTATTTTTTTTTTGGACACTCAATAAAAAGTAGCAAAAAGGGAAAAGAGTATTTCAAACAAGATTTTTGTGAATAGGACATTGACTATCACTGTCTTTTACAGCAGCATAACCCCAAAAACCAGCAAAAACAACGTTCTTAAATGCCTATACTTTGTAAGTGGCAAATAGGGGTAGAAATAGAATTGTTTCTATGGAATATCTGTGAAATGGGGTCTTATGGAAGAACACTGACAGCAAGACAGCACATCAAAAGTGTTCTTGAATCCTTATAATTGGCAACTAGGATTAGAAATAGAATGTTTTCTATTACAGCAGCATGACCCCAAAACCAGCAGAAATGATCTTATGGACACTCAGAATAAAATTAGCAACAATAAATGAGTATTTGAAACAAGAATTGTTTGAACACGACATTGACTATTGCAGTGTTTTACGGCATTGTTCCGTTTCAAGGCTTTATTAAGGCAAACATTAGTGTACAGGAAACAAAAAAGGGAACCCTTCAAACAAATGCAAGGGAAAGTGGATCCTTGAGACCATGGAGGTAGATCTTCACCCCCCGCGGTCAGCAGAGGAACACGAACTCCGCCAGGACGGACAGCACCGGAACACGAACTCTGCCAGGAGGTACTGCACAATAACACCGACTCCGCCAGGAGGGATAGCACCGGAACACCGACTCCGCCAGGAGGGAGCACAGGAACTTCCTAGGAACATGACAAAGACAGGACTCAGAGGGCTTGAGGTAGTTCAGCAGGCCTTAGCCCAAAAACACCAATACTCAGGCACAGACTGTTGGTAATAGGTGTCTTTTATTGGAGACAACATGAGGGGAAGTGCTGCACCTGGCCCAGCCCAGTTGGAGAAGTTAAGTATTGTAGCACTGAACCACATTAGCAAATTCCAACCTCCAGGATCGAACACACAGTTGCATGCATGCAGGAGGCAGAGGAATTTGCAGATCGTGACAAGCATGACCACAAAAGCAGCAAAAAAGAACTTTCGTACACTCAATAAAATTAGCAAAGAGTATGTCAAATAAGCTTTTTTTCAATACGACCATTACTATTGGTGTCTTTCACAGTGACCTGACCCCAAAACCAGCAAAAATGCCATTATGGACACTAAGAATAAAATTCGCAAGAAGAAATGAGTCTTTGAAACAAGATTTTTCTGAATAGGACATTAACTATCGCTGTCTTTTACAGCAGCATGACCCTAAAACCAGCAAAAATGCCCTTATGGATACTCCCAATAAAATTTGCACGAAGAAATGCAGACGGTTGGCGGGGAAGCCCAGATTACGCTGCAACGCTGACAGTTGGGCCAAAGCAGTGTGTGAAGGCCGGACGTGTGAGCCAAGACCTCGAGCCTTCCTCTGGAGACAGTCAAGACCTTGTTAGCGCTTGAGAAATTTCTGCCTATACGAGAGCGCTTGCCCCTCCATATAAAATTCTAAAAAGCCTTACGTATCACATTCTTATGCTTAAGCAAAAAAGGGAATATTTTTGCAAAGGAAATAAGTCACATTATATCAAAAACTCGTCGGGAAGGGGCTCAAGGAGCTCAGGTTCCTTTCCATGAGTGCAGACGAAGTGAACTTCACTTGGAAATGCTGGTTGACACTTCAGTTCCACCCAGATGCCCTTCTCCTTGTTTCCTTTTTCTTACTCTCATTTTCTGTGACGTGCTGCAGGAACCTATCTCTGCTCTTGAAATGGCGAATGGGCTCCACACAGACGTTGATTCTTTTGGCAAGGATTTTACCCTTGATCTGCTTCTTCACAAGTATACCCACAGCATGCTGTGTAACATTGTAGATCCTGCCTGTCTTGCCATGATAGAATTTATGTGGCATGCCTTTTTGTACGGTGCCCATACCCTTAATGAACACAATGTTGCCCTTCTTGTAGATGCACATGTATGTTGACAAAGGCAGAACTTCATGTTAAGGAAGGGTCTGGAGAACATATACGTCTTTTGCCTCTTTTGTCATTTTCGCACCTTCAAATTGGCGTGTCCAGCCCAAAGAGAGGAACCGGCTTCCTTCTCCTCCTCTGAGGGCATCAGAGATTGGGCATCAGAGCAGACAAAATCATCCTCTTGGGCCTCTTGATCTTTTGAAATGCCTTGTGACCCCAACCGCTCTGTTTCATCAAATAGGTCTTCAGAATATGGATTATCCAGTGGGGTCTGTTTTTTGGGTGACATTTGGCCCGTCTTTGCTTCAGTTTGGACTGATGATGATGATGACGATATTTGTTGCCTTGACTGAGAAGAAGAGGAGTTAAAACCACTGGATGCAGGGTGTGTTAACGAGTGTTGAGCGATTATTATCGCCAAAGTTGAAATCGGCACGGTTTTTATGTTGATCGGATTTTTTCGATCACGCGATAATTTAGGTGAAAATCTGCGCATAATCTATTAATATCGCGCCATTTTCAGCGCTTCCTATCATTTTGGCGGCCAGCAAATCAGCTTAGAGAATAGAGCAGGGTGAGCTGTGTGTGCGACGTCATGACTGGAATATGTATGGTTGCGATTGGCTGGAAAAATCACACAACCTCGTTTTACATAGAACAGCCCTTCCTGTTCAGCATCAGTGTGTGTCAGTGTCTCATAGGAGTAGGACGTGTGCTCGGTCTCCTGTCAAACAGTTTCAAGCCAAATTGTTCTATTTGTTCACACAGACAGCTATGCTTTTAGATGTGAACATTAGAATTTAGGTAGATTAGAGATTTGCAGATTTTAGGTACTTAGGCTGAGAATTTTAAAGGAGCATCTAGCGCTGTAAAGTTTAAAGGGGGGGGGGGGGGAGGGGGGAAGGGCGAACACAGACAAGCTCTTTTAAAGGATAGTGGATATTGTGCAGCCCATACTTTGTTTAGACTTGGCTTTTTATCAACAGTTTTCTGGTGAAATATTACTTGTATGTTGGGCAGCCTGAACTTATATTAGGATACAGATCTTTTCTAGTAACTGCAGGTGTATTTGATAGGTGCAAAAATCCACTTTTATTATCCGTATACATTTCAGATAGGTGTTTTTTCACTTTGGCGCAGGCCAGCTTTGTTGATAGAATCACCATGCGCTTATATTTGAATACATCAATGTTTTAGTCACTGCCGGTATATTTGATAGGTGCAAAAAATACCTTTTATTATCCGTATACATTTCAGATAGGTGTTTTTTTCACTTTGGCGCAGTCCAGCTTTGTTGATAGAGGCACCTTGCACTTAAATTTGAATACAGTAATTTTGTAGTCACCGCAGGTTTATTTGATAGGTGCAAAACTCCACTTTTATTTTCCGTATACATGTCAGATAGGTGTTTTTTCACTTTGACGCAGGCTAGCTTCATTCATATTGTTAAAGTTGAATACAGCAATTTTGTAGTCACTGCCGGTGTATTTGATAGGTGCAAAAAATACCTTTTATTATCCATATACACTCACCGGCCACTTTATTAGGTACACCATGCTAGTAACGGGTTGGACCCCCTTTTGCCTTCAGAACTGCCTCAATTCTTCGTGGCATAGATTCCACAAGTTTTGCAAAAGATGCTCAATTGGTACCAAGGGGCCCAAAGAGTGCCAAGAAAAATATTCCCCACACCATGACACCACCACCACCAGCCTGAACAGTTGATACAAGGCAGGATGGACCATGCTTTCATGTTGTTGACGCCAAATTTCGACCCTACCATCCAATGTCGCAGCAGAAATCGAGACTCATCAGACCAGGCAACTTTTTCCAATCTTCTACTGTCCAATTTCGATGAGCTTGGCAAAATTGGAGCCTCAGTTTCCTGTTTTTTAGCCCGAAAGGGTGGCACCCGGTGTGGTTCTTCTGCTGCTGTAGCCCATCTGCCTCAAAGTTCGCCGTACTGTGCGTTCAGAGATGCTCTTTTTGCCTACCTTGGTTGTAACGGGTGGCTATTTGAGTCACTGTTGCCTTTCTATCAGCTCAAACCAGTCTGTCCATTCTCCTTTGACCTCTGGTATCAACAAGGCATTTCCGCCCACAGGACTGCCGCTCACTGGATGTTTTTTCTTTTTCGGACCATTCTCTGTAAAAACCCCAGAGATGGTTGGCGTGAAAATCCCAGGAATCAGCAGTTTTTGAATACTCAGACCACCCTTCTGGCAAACCCAAAAACCATGCCACGTTCAAAGGCACTCAATCACCTTTCTTCCCCCTACTGATGCTCGGTTTGAACTGCAGGAGATTGTCTTGACCTGTCTACAGCCTAAATGCACTGAGTTGCCGCCATGTGATTGGCTGATTAGAAATTAAGTGTTAACGAGCAGTTGGACAGGTGTACCTAATAAAATGGCCGGTGAGTGTACATTTCAGATAGGTGTTTTTTCACTTTGGCGCAGTCCAGCTTTGTTGATAGAGGCACCTTGCACTTAAATTTGAATACAGCAATTTTGTAGTCACTGCCGGTGTATTTGATAGGTGCAAAAAATACCTTTTATTATCCGTATACATTTCAGATAAGTGTTTTTTCACTTTGACGCAGGCCAGCTTTGTTGATAGAGGCACCTTGCACTTAAATTTGAATACAGCAATTTTGTAGTCACTGCCGGTATATTTGATAGGTGCAAAAAATACCTTTTATTATCCGTATACATTTCAGATAGGTGTTTTTTCACTTTGACGCAGGCCAACTTTGTTGATAGAGGCACCTTGCACTTAAATTTGAATACAGCAATTTTGTAGTCACTGCCGGTGTATTTGATAGGTGCAAAAAATACCTTTTATTATCCGTATACATTTCAGATAGGTGTTTTTTCACTTTGGCGCAGGCCAGCTTCGTTCATATTGTTAAATTTGAATACAGCAATTTTGTAGTCACTGCCGGTGTATTTGATAGGTGCAAAAAATACCTTTTATTATCCGTATACATTTCAGATAGGTGTTTTTTCACTTTGGCGCAGGCCTGCTTTGTTGATAGAGGCACCTTGCACTTAAATTTGAATACAGCAATTTTGTAGTCACTGCCGGTGTATTTGATAGGTGCAAAAAAATACCTTTTATTTCCGTATACATTTCAGATAGGTGTTTTTTTTACTTTGGCGCAGGCCAGCTTTGTTGATAGAGGCACCTTGCACTTAAATTTGAATACAGCAATTTTGTAGTCACTGCCGGTGTATTTGAAAGGAGCAAAAAAATACCTTTTATTATCCGTATACATTTCAGATAGGTGTTTTTTTCACTTTGACGCAGGCCAGCTTCGTTCATATGTTTTAAAATTTTAATACAGCAATTTTGTAGTCACTGCCGGTGTATTTGATAGATGTAAAAAATACCTTTTATTATCCGTATACATTTCAGATAGGTGTTTTTTTACTTTGGCGCAGTCCAGCTTTGTTGATAGCGGCACCTTGCACTTAAATTTGAATACAGCAATTGTGTTTTGATTTGAGGGATTTGAGAATAGCTGTGATTTGCCGTATTTCCAAAGACTTTCCAAAACTCTTCCATACCTTCTCAAATTTTTATCTTTGTGAACATGGGAGCAGAAGAAACACTTTAACCCAAACCATCCCAAAGCCAAAAGCCTGAATGTCGGCATTGCCAGGCTTTTGGCCTTGAAAATGTTACCTTTCCGTCTGGTGGACACATATGGGTTCCGCCACGTCATGGCCCTTGCCTGCCCCAATACCAGATGGTGAGCAGGCATTTCTTTGCCAGAAAAGCCGTCGCTGCCCTGGCCAGCCACGTGTCATCTAAAATTTCAAGCGCGTTGTCTGCATCTGTGTCCGGAAAAGTCCATCTCACCACCGACACATGGACTAGTAAGCACGGCCAAGGCCGCTATATCTCTGTGACGGCATCACGTGCCCAGAGAAACCAGGCCGTGTTGAAATTAATCTGTCTTGGAGACCGTCCACACACAGGTCAGGAGCTGTGGACGGCTCTCCGCAATAAGACCGAGTGCTGGCTGGGTGACAAGAACCTTGTGCCAGGCAAGGTGGTGGCGATAAACGGGCGAAATCTGCTGGCTGCCCTTAAGATCGGTAGGCTGGAGCACATCCCTTTTCCTGGCACATGTCATGAACCTCGTCGTCAGAAATTTCTAAAGCGCGACCCGGGTCTGGACTGCCTGCTGAGGAAGGCTCGAGGTCTGAGTTCACACTTCCGGCATTTGCACGCTGCTTCGGGCCGACTGGAAGCGTTGCAGCGTCAGCTCGGCCTCCCCGTCAACCGTCTCATTGTTGACGTGGCAACATGCTGGAATTCCACCCTCCACATGCTCCAGCGATTGGGGCAGCAGCGCAATGCCATTACGCAGTACGAAGTGACACATGGCCTGACAAGCAGCGGTGCGGACCTCGGGGTGTTGAGCCACCGAGAGTGGAGGCAGGTGAAAGAGCTCGTCACCATCCTTGCCAGTTTTGAAGAAGCCACCAAAAGGGTCAGTGCGGACGATGCCCTTGTCAGCATGAGCATTGTGGTGATCTTAGTTCTGGAACGATCATTGGACACTCTGAAACATCAGGTCCCACCAGCGACAGAGTAGGAGACGGACACAGATGCGGACACGGAGCCTTTCTCTTCGTCGAATCCACAAGGCCCGACAGTTTCTCAATTTTATCGGTCTTCATTAGGCAGTGGTTCGGGGTCCAGGCTGTGCAAGGGGGCGCACAGCTCTCAGGGGGGGATCATCTGGGAAAGGGGG